>LPNX010039622.1:28494-73268 GCA_001517045.1 Pseudotsuga menziesii | reverse complement strand
TCAAATTGTAATTATATTTGTTTTATCATATATTTTTATAGCAAAATTATCCTATTGCTAGGCAGGTATAAGCAGCCTTGCTGCTATTTCACTTGTTTTATATATATATAAGTTAGTATGATCTAGTAGAGAGAGTAATAAATATTTCAATTGCACTTCAAAGTTTCCGTATAAGTTACACATCTAAACTTTATAAAAAATAAAATTAATATGATATTTAGAGAGGAAGAAAGATATATATGTATATATATATCAGTTTCTATTCGATTGTACTTCAAAGTTTCGGTATAAGTTACAAATCTAAACTTTATAAAAATTAAAATTATAAAAATTAAAATTAATATGACATTTAGAGAGGAAGATATATATATAATGTTTCTAATCAATAATCTTACACAATGACTTTATATAAAAGTATCTTAATAATACATTTTTTTATATAAAAATTTTAATTCTTTTTAGTTTTATTAACAAATTAAAGTTTTTATTTTTATTTTTAATTAATTAATGATTTAAAGTTTTATATATATATTCAAACAAATTAAAACTATGACCGGTATGGATGTGGAATTCTTTTTCATATTTATATGAGGTTACTTTATCAATTAAGCTGTTTTTCTGGTTCTATGAATATTGAAAAAATATTGAAACTTGAAGAGCTCATTTTCATTGTTAAATATTAGAATGGCTGTGGTTATATGAATATTAAAAAATATTGAAATTTGAAGTAGCTCATTTTCATTGTTAAATATTAGAAAATAAAATATGTCCAAAGCTTTTGCTAAGATTTTGTTAACTGTATTGACGGGTGTTTCAATGAAAATTAGAATTTGAAGCCGATTGTATTGTTTTTTCATGTCACTTAATTAATGTTTTTTTTTACAAACTATCAATTAAATAATAACTATACTTAATTAATGATCATATATAATTGTAGTAAATTAGCTTTAAATTCCAGCCAAAAATCACTCAACACTCAAGTCAAGTTGATATAAAGATAAACCAAAATGTTGCATTGCAAAAATATAAATAACATTTAAAATAATGTCACTTCTAAGTTTAAAGAGAAAATGTGGTGTAAGAAAGATTTAGAGGATAAAAGAAAATTAAGGTATTATAAGGAGGTCATCAACCCTATTCTAGAAGATCAAAAGTATCTCTCGGTTTTTAACTACTTCAAAGAAAAAAATTAATATAAGAACGAACTCTCATGAGCTTCATAGTGAAACTGGTCGTTGGGCAGTTCTAAAACACTCGTAGTTGGGCAGTTCCTAAAACACCATGGGTAGAAAGGATCTTGCCATCTCTGTGAGAATATGAACATTGAGGATGAAAAACACTTTCTCTTAGAATGCCCTGATTACACCCACATTAGATCTCAGTTTCATAAGCTTTGTTGTGATCCCTACCTTACTAGCCTTTTAACTTCTCTCCAAGCTCTTTGAGTATAATTTTAAAACAAACTAAATAATAAATTTCTTTGGGTCTCATAAACCAAAGTTTAGTTTGACTGGAGGTTAATCACCATCATCATCATCATATTTAAATATAATCAAAATTAATAAAAAATAAACAATATCATTTAAACATGAAAATAGATAAAATATATTTAATAAAAAATAAACCATTTCCAATGCAACTTAACTATAAAAATAATTCAATTCTGACCGGTGTAATCCATTCTATTTATTATAATAATAATGTTCTAACGGATATGTCATAAACTCATCATTACATTATTCAGTCTTCATTCTTGGAGAGCGAGTACTGCCATTGGCCTCTAATACCTGCCAAGATAGAATTGAGGAAGAATGCAGAAGAGTACACCAGAATTCCATTGCTATACTTGAAATCTGAATCATATTCTGGTGGATTTTCACCC
Source organism: Pseudotsuga menziesii (assembly GCA_001517045.1). NCBI lineage: Eukaryota > Viridiplantae > Streptophyta > Pinopsida > Pinales > Pinaceae > Pseudotsuga > Pseudotsuga menziesii. Next base: position 71,386 of record LPNX010039622.1, on the reverse strand, counting down.
AGAAGATAACCACCAACAATCCACTTCACCCAAACTAAGACGTGCAGAACACTATGTAACCATTTCCCAAAAACCTTTATACCCAGAAATCTGGGTATTAGGCTGAGTGCTACAATGTATATTATTTCTAAGACTACCAAACCCACAAAAAAACCCAGAAAAAACTTCTTAGAACGAACTTCAGATTTGGGCCAACACAGATACAAATGAAAGCAGTCCATGCCCAAAACAATACCAATGGCTACAATTATAGCTGCAAGTCTAGATTTAGATAGTGCTATGAATTGACTATCATACCATTTTCCAACACTTCCATGCATTGCAATGAGCACAGCCCAACTAACTGAGCAAATCAAATTGACAAAACCAACTATAAATGAGAAGGTTCTTATGCCTAGAAGTCTACCTCTGAAGGTCAGTACTTGGCAAGCATTGCTGTTATCAAAATTTGAATTAACCTTCGTCAAAGCTTTTATCAGAAACGCATTTGCAGCAAACCCACTTCCTTTACTGTCCACTACATATTCTCTTATTGCCCTTCTAGCTACCAGAGAACTAGAAAAGCCATCTACTCTGAACCAGACAGTGAGGACAAGGTTGATGAAGATTTCTGTTAATCTTGGCACTAGTAAAGAAGCTGTGCTGTAATATTCCACAGCATCTTCAGAGACTCTGACTCTGAAGGATCTGGTCACCAGCTTTGTCCAATAATCATACCCTAATGGATTAAGTGGAATGCAAATGCAATTATGCTGTTCTTCCTGAAAAATATGACTAAGTGCTGTCATGATTGCTGATCTCTTTCCTTCTGCAACTTTGTCAACCAACTTGGAGTTAGTACTCTCAAATAATCCAGATTTATCAGGCTCGTGCAGCACTCCCTGGTTGCATCCATGGTAGCGTTTTGTCCAGCAGTCCTGAGATGGCAATAGGAAAAGAGAATCCGACAGTCGTTTCAGCGTTCCAGGAATCTGAGCTGCAAGTAAGATTGCAACCTCTTCAACTGTGCTGAATACAATGCATTTGCATTTCTCACTGTCGTCTGTCTTGTTGAGTGAAGGGGATTTTACAGGAAAGCATTGCAGTACAATGGAATGCACATTATAGGCATTGGAGATATAGGTCATGAAGTGCTTGATGGAAAGATTGGGTGTGTGGTTTGACAGCATGACCACTGAAGCTTTAGTATAATCATCAGTAGATGTTGTTGTCAGTCCAAATCCATTATTTATGTCAGCAAGATTGGGACCTCTCATGGTAGCAAGGACATCCCTGGCACCCATTTCCAGATCCAGTCTTCCTCTGAGCAAACTTGTAACAAAAACTGCAAAATTGCCCATGCATGCAAGTCCTATACTGGGAAGATTAGCAGAACCAGTTACAGCGTCACTTAGCTCCATCTGTGCTAAAGCAAAATTAGACAGCCATCCCAACCAGACGATGAATTGAATAATTAATAAGTGTACCACGCGTCGGCTTACCTGCCAAATCTGGAATACTGCCATTTCAAAAATGCAATCCCACGGTAACACAGAGTCTTCCCAAACTTGTGATAAACCAAAACAAAAAAAGCATTCAAAATGCATACGGTGCCTGAAATGTTTTTATAGTAGAGTTGCAGTGAGCAATACTCAAGTAAGGGACCAGCCATAAGGGACCAGTAATGACTTTCCTATCTTGTAACACCGTTGCAGAAAATAAAATGGAGAAATCGAATATATCTTTTTTTATTAAAAAAAAAACAAAAGAGACACGGTAGCATATTTATTAACTTTTATGACCAAATTTAATTTGGTATATTTATTTTTATTAATTAACATAATAAAACTGGTAGGGGTAGTTTGGAGACACAATCTAATTACATTTTGATATTGAGGTGGGAAGTTTAAATTTCACAAATTCAATTTTTTGGCTTTTCTAGTTGTTAGGCTTTGGTTTTAGCCAGGCAGGGTCTGTGAAGTACATGAAAAAAAATTAATATTATAAATATTTTTATTTGCTAAATTTATTAATGATTAATTATTATTGATTTATTTTATAATATATTTTTTTATTTGGTATATTATTAATTAACTTAATTATTATAAATCTATTTTAATTTTGGATAGTTGAAACTTTTTGAGGCCCTAACTATTTTTTAAGTTTAAAATTTCTTTGAAATGCAAACCTCTTCTAAAGTGTAAAATTAGAAGTAAGACTTACGCCTCAAAAGATTTGATTTTTTTGGATATTTCGTAGATCTAATTTTAAGATGGATCTATACTCATTTAAGATATAAATATCTTGTATATGCTCAAATTCCATATTATTTTATACTTCTTCTTCATAATAGGTTGTCTTTCACCGCAATAAATTGTTAAAGTCTCTCATAGTAATAATAAATTGTTAAGTTATTTTTCATCTGTTATTGATTAAGGTTAAAACATATTATATTTTAAACTAACTTATGATTTTATTGAAAACTTTAATCTAAGTTTTCATCAAATAAATAATGAACATTTAACTAAAGTAAATGTTTGAAAATATTTTGATTTAAATTGTTTTATATTTATCTTAAACATAAGTTTGAGATAAACCATTATTAAATAAGTTCAAATTAAATTTATTAATTAATTTTTATTAAATTTATAATACAATTGAATATATTAAATAGTTAAGTTAATTTTAAAATAACAAATATGTTAGTGGTGAGTTTTTTTTGGAGAATCTGCAATGGCCATTGTTTGAATGTGAACAGTTTGGCATTCTGAATTTTGTAATTTGCATTTTAAATTTTATATTTTTAAACTAAAAATGTTTTTTATAAATTATTTTTATTAAACTAACATTAGATATCTCAATTTCAAGTTTAAAAAAATGATGAAATTTTTTATAGATTATTTTTATTAAACCACAAATATATTTAGATATCTCAATTTCATGTTCGAGAGGAATGATGAAAGAGAATAAAGTAAAAGAAGAATGATGAAAGAGAATAAAGTAACCACTTTTTTTTATCATTTCTATATTTTTATTTTAAATTTTAAACCATATGTTATATGGTTATATAAAAAATAGAGTATAATAAAATATTTAAAAGAAAGTTCTATAAGAATAAAGTAACCAAATTTTTTTTATCATCTCTGCATTTTCAATCATAAAGCATATAACATGTAGTTATAGAAAAGATATAAAATAATAAAATAATTATTATGATATATATATATATATAATATAATAAAGTATTTATTATGTAATCATAATAAAAGAAAAATAATCTTATTACTTTAATCATCTTATTTACCTTTTTTTTAAATAATAAATTATTACAAATTCTAAAATTGTTTTTTTATTACAATATAATACTAAATAACAAGAATAATTATTAAACATATATACATATATATATAAACACTTACGTTTACACTTTTAACCCAATGCACTCCAAAATATTGAATAATAAATACCTTAACATGAATGTTAAAAGTTACATTTACATTTGAAAAGTTACCATTAAAACCGAAAAGTTACCATTAAAACCAAAGCAAATACCATTTATGAATTAATTGTTTTTTCTTATATTATATTAATTTTTTGTTTTTTCTTAACATAGTAGAATTGCTATGAACACTAGTTTATAATTAAAAGTTGATATTTAAATTTGTTAACATTTTTTACATCGAGTTTAAGCTCTTGAAAGTTCTTTGGAAAGGGACAAAACAAATAGTTTTTAGATTGGTGTATCATAGGTGTAACATCTCCAATTTATTTAAAATATTAAAAAAAAATGAACTAACTAAATTTATATAGGATAAATAAATACATAAGATGTGCATAAGGACATAGTTATGATAAAATAACAGAATGCGACTTTAGGTTTAGTTGCGAGGTAATATAAACTCATACGAATTTTAAAATTTTGTTTTGTCTTTATCCATTCGACATAATGATTTTCTTTTTTTATCTTTTTGCGACAAATCTTATGATGCATCTTATTGTTATGTTTACTTCTCTTGTCTTCGAGGAAAGAAACGTCACTCTATTCGAACGAGTTAAAGTTACAACCTTTAATCTACTTGAACAAATAACTGACTTATTACGACAACATTATTATGTGTCATATTGTTACGTCGACACTACCTTTCTTGTCATCAATGGCATGAGAGAATATCATATTTATTTTCTGTCAAATTACAATTGATATTCTTGTTGTTTAAGTTCTTCTGTGTATGTTGTCTGACCCTACTTGATTTCTAGGGAAACTAAATGGGTTACAGGTCTTACTTAGCATTCATGGCTAATGCAGACCTTTGTAACCTTGTGCAGGTATGGACTGAAAGAGACTTGTCTTGAGGTGAGAATCCACCAAGGACTTCGCTAAAAGTATAAGGGATCAATTAAGCCTAAGGGGGAACTACACTTATTCTATGATATGGCACCAATGCATAACCTAAAACTTTGTCCTCGAGGTGTGATTTTGACAGTTTCGAAACTATAATGTTGGATGAAAGATTTGAATTTTAAAAGATGCATAGAAATATTCACGTGATGAGTTTTAAGACCTCTAGCTAGAAGCAACAAAAGTCATTTCAAAACCCTAGGGGTTTAATGGCCCGCTACCCTGAAATGAATGTGTTTGTGTTGAAAAAACATTTTGTCTCTACACTGAAGTTTATTGTTCAAAGTCTATGTAGTGGTGGTGGAGGAGTCGTCGGGCTCTCGGCCCTCGACACCATTCAATCCTGTGTTCTCATGGAAGTCGTGGTGCTACTGAAGGTATTATCCTCATTGTCTTTCCTACAAAAATGCAACACCGTGAGATAAGGTCCTTCTATTTTTTGTTAAACTCTTTAATGATTTAATTTCAAACATTTCTCGATTCATATGTTTGACCTCTATAGAATAAAATCATGTGCAGGAGGCGCACAAGGGTTGCGGCTCCTGGGATACGAAATACCATTGCGTTGGAAGAAAGTTTCGGCTCTGGTAAGACCTATCACTCTGTTCTCTCGTGGCTCTATGGCTTGACCTGTGTTCTCATGGAATGGATTCTTTTTCCCGTGCTCCCTTATCGTTAATCGAAAATGGTATTTTTTCTTGGTTCTTCCCTTGAGGCATTTCGGAATGTAATGTGTTTACGTTTATGATAGAGTTCTGGATATTTTAAGGAGTATTCGAGCAGTCCTATGACTGTCACTCCATCTTGTAAAATATTGTTTTTCCAAACAAGAAACCGGTGAGGGATTTGGTTGATGTATTACATAGTTGGTCTAAAGCATTTTTCTACAAGGCGTCCCGTTCCTATGATTCGACTGTGGAAAATGTAGTTTTTGTTTATGTATTTTCGTGTTCTGTGATATATATCTATATATATATTGTACTGTTCTTTTTAGAAGAAACGTAGGGTCGTATTGCTATTGTAGAACTTAAAAATGTTTATCACGGAAAGTAATCTTTTCCTTATTTATGTACTCTAGTTTCTAGGGCGTTAAGCTGAAACAAGATAGTAGGAAATAGTTGTGAGATCGTAAGTAACTTGACGATTCCTCCTTAAAGATTTTGTTGTTTGTTTTTCAACTAGAGGTTGTAAGGAAAATGTATTGTCGGTAACAAGAAATTGCTTTTACAAGGTTGTTTCCCTTGCGTTACCCTTATGGTTTCAATCTCTGTTTATAAATCTTAAGGGCATTTTGTCGCCTGTGTGTGAAGAGATTGATGGGTAGTTTTTAAATGAAAGACTATGGCCTCTATCTATAGGGATTTCCTTTGTTTTACATTTCTATTTTGGTTTTGAAATCCCTCCACGGGGTTTGAACTAGTGACATGTGGTATAAACTATATTTGAAATCCCTCCACGGGGTTTGAACTAGTGACATGTGGTATAAACTATATTTGCTTAAATGGATCATGTAAAGGTTTAATTATTTATTGTTTTGTTTTAATTATGGTTTAAGTTTAGCATGAATAGTTAGTGACCTGTGGTATAAACTATATTTGCTTAAATGGATCATGTAAAGGTTTAATTATTTATTGTTTTGTTTTAATTATGGTTTAAGTTTAGCATGAATAGTTAGTGACCTGTGGTATAAACTATATTTGCTTAAATGGATAATGTAAAGGTTTAATTATTTATTGTTTTGTTTTAATTATGGTTTAAGTTTAGCATGAATAGTTTAAGATAATTGTCCTTCTAAATTCAAGGGTTTACAGAGTTGTAACCCTTGATCTATATTACTTTTTAAAATGGATGTTGAGTGTTCTTTAACTTACAGTCCCTAATCTGTAAATTTTTTATCACTATAACTTTTATTATATATGTTTTTAGACTTGAAAAATAATAATTTTAATACTAAGTAATTTAAACACTATAATAGTGTGTGTACATCTTGTAGAGTTTAGATCTATTCTTGCATAGATTCATTTGAATTCTTTAAATGTGTTTCAATTGTTTAGCCAATGCTAAGAAGGAAATGTATGATATTAGGATATTATTAGGTATACTAAGTGGTGAGAGGGGAATTATAACTCAATTCTAATTAAGTTAGATGTAGAGTAGCTAAAACTAACTGAAAGAGAAATGCATTATCTATGTAACATTGTTTAGCATAACCTATAACTATAATAATTGATCCTAAACCATGAAAGTAATAAACATGATAAAACCAATTCTAATATCATGGAAAAGTAACTATGGATTTTCTTTTACAGAGGAAATACATTACGGATAGTTACCATTAAACTCTATAGATACTAAACATACGCTATAAACAAAATACATGCATAGAATTAAATGACAGATAAGTAATATACAGTTTAGAACCTGAATAAATTGCAGAAGGGGGACAAACACCCAAAGGAGACCGTTCCACCCAACCATGTCGTGAAGCAGCCAATATTACTTGCTTAGGACCCCTGAACCTATTCATTGAACCACTAGGACAAAGAGACTGTATAACCGTACACATAGAACTTTCTGAAATTTAGCACTCAATAGCATACTTAACTCATCAATTCCACTTTAGCTATCCCCTAATCAAATTCCTTCTATGCCTCACTTTTCAGTTTGCAGCAATCACAAGGTTCATTCACTTGGAATAGAATGTAGTGAACCTCCTGCTCAATTTGATGGTATTTATAAGATTGCCTAGGTATTTGGGTCAGTTTTGAAAATAAATGAGCCACCTGCTCAGTTCCCCCTCTCGTGGAACATGGCCACAATTTTAGGGACTTTGCTCTTGCGACAGCTAGAAAGTGAAATGCGAGTGCAGCCACTTGTCCACCATCATTCTACAGCTTCTCATTCTTCCTAGTGGGTCAGTGAACACTCATTCAACAGTATCTTTTGGATAAGTGTCTCTTCTATTTAATTATTTAAATAAATAAATATTCAATTACTGTCATCCTTGACCAACTTGGTCATAAAAAATTTACAATAATGTTAACATAATGTTTTCTCAAATAAATAAATGTTTTTTCAAAAATGGAATCCCACGGTAACACAGAGTCTTCCCAAACTTGTGATAAACCAAAACAAAAAAAAGCATTCAAAATGCATACGGTGCCTGAAATGTTTTTATAGTAGAGTTGCAGTGAGCAATACTCAAGTAAATAGGATTAAATAGGATTCCTCATACTCAAGTAAGGGACCAGCCATAAGGGACCAGTAATGACTTTCCTATCTTGTAACACCGTTGCAGAAAAGAAAATGGAGAAATCGAATATATCTTTTGTATTAAAAAAAACAAAAGAGACACGGTAGCATATTTATTAACTTTTATGACCAAATTTAATTTGGCATATTTATTTTTATTAATTAACATAATAAAGCTGGTAGGGGTAGTTTGGAGACAGAATCGTGTTGAAAAAAAGATTAACAATGATGAAATTTTTTATAGATTATTTTTATTAAACCACAAATATATTTAGATATCTCAATTTCATGTTAGAGAAGAATGATGAAAGAGAATAAAGTTAAAGAAGAATGATAAAAGAAAATAAAGTAACCACTTTTTTATCATTTCTATATTTTTATTTTAAATTTTAAACCATATGTTATATGGTTATATAAAAAATAGAATATAATAAAATATTAAAAAAATGTTCTATAAGAATAAAGTAACCAACTATTTTTATCATCTCTGCATTTTCAATCATAAAGCATATAACATGTAGCTATAGAAAAGATATAAAATAATAAAATATTTATTATGATATATAATATAATAAAGTATTTATTATGTAATCATAAAAATAATCTTATTAATTTAATGCATGGATTATTTTTCCCATGCTCCCTTATCGTTAATCGAAAATGGTATTTTTTCTTGGTTCTTCCCTTGAGGCATTTCTAAATGTAATGTGTTTACATTTATGACAGAGTTCTGGATATTTTAAGGAGTATTCGAGCAGTCCTATGACTGTCACTCCATCTTGTAAAATATTGTTTTTCCAAACAAGAAACCGGTGAGGGATTTGGTTGATGTATTACATAGTTGGTCTAAAGCATTCTTCTACAAGGCGTCCCGTTCCTATGATTCAACTGTTGAAAATGTAGTTTTTGTTTATGTATTTTCACGTTCTGTGATATATATATATACTCTACTGTTCTTTTTAGAAGAAACGTAGGGTCGTATTGCTATTGTAGAACTTAAAAATGTTTATCATGAAAAGTAATATTTTCCTTATTTATGTATTGTAGTTTCTAGGGCGTTAAGCCAGAACAAGATAGTAGGAAATAGTTGTGATATCGTAAGTAACTCGATGATTCCTCCTTAAAGATTTTGTTGTTTGTTTTTCAACTAGAGGTTGTAAGGAAAATGTATTGTCAGTAACAAGAAATTGCTTTTACAAGGTTGTTTCCCTTGCGTTACCCTTATGGTTTCAATCTCTGTTTATAAATCTTAGGGCATTTTTCGCCTGTGTGTGAAGAGATTGACGGGTAGTTTTTAAATGACATACTATGGCCTTTATCTATAGGGATTTCCTTTGTTTTACATTTCTATTTTGGTTTTGAAATCCCTCCACAAGGTTTGAACTAGTGACATGTGGTATAAACTATATTTGCTTAAATGGATCATGTAAAGGTTTAATTATTTATTGTTTTGTTTTAATTATGGTTTAAGTTTAGCATGAATAGTTTAATATAATTGTCCTTCTAAATTCGAGGGTTTACAGGGTTGCAACCCTTGATCTGTATTACTTTTTAAAATGGATGTTGAGTGTTCTTTAAGTTATAGTCCCTAATCTGTAAATGTTTTATCAATATAACTTTTATTATATATGTTTTTAGACTTGAAAAATAATAATTTTAATACTAAGTAATTTAAACACTATAATAGTATGTGTGTGTGTGTGTGTGTGTGTGTACATCCTGTAGAGTTTAGATTTATTCTTGCATAGATTCATTTGAATTCTTTAAACGTGTTTCAATTGTTTAGCCAACGCTAAGAAGGAAATGTATGATATTAGGATATTATTAGGTATACTAAGTGGTGAGAGGGGAATTCAAACTCAATTCTAATTAAGTTAGATGTAGAGTAGCTAAAACTAACTGAAAGAGAAATGTATTGTCTATGTAACATTGTTTAGCATAACCTATAACTATAATGATTGATCCTAAACCATGAAAGTAATAAACATGATAAAACCGATTCTAATATCATGGAAAAGTAACTATGGATTTTCTTTTACAGAGGAAATACATTACGGATAGTTACCATTAAACTATATAGATACTAAACATATGCTATAAACAAAATACATGTATAGAATTAAATGAAAGATAAGTAATAAATAGTTTAGAACCTGAATAAATTGCAGAAGGGGGACATACACCCAAAGGAGACCGTTCCACCCAACCATCTCCTAAAGCAGCCAATATTACTTGCTTAGGACCCCTGAACCTTTTCACTGAACCACTAGGACAAAGAGACTGTGTAACCGTACACATAGAGCTTTCTGAAATTTGGCACTCAGTAGCATACTTAACTCATCAATTCCACGTTATCTATCCCCTAATCAAATTCCTTGTGTGCCTCACTTTTCAGTTTGCAGCAATCACAAGGTTCATTCACTTGGAATAGAATGTAGTGAGCCTCCTGCTCAATTTGATGGTATTTATAAGATTGCCTAGGTATTTGGGTCAGTTTTGAAAATAAATGAGCCACCTGCTCAGTTCCCCCTCTCGTGGAACATGGCCACAATTTTAGGGACTTTGCTCCTGCAACAGCTAGAAAGTGAAATGATAGTGCAGCCACTTGTCAACCATCCTTCTACAGCTTCTCATTCCTCCTAGTGGGTCAGTGAACACTCATTCAACAGTATCCTTTGGATAGGTGTCTCTTCTATTTAATTATTTAAATAAATAAATATTCAATTACAGTCATCCTTGACCAACTTGGTCATAAAAAATTTACAATAATGTTAACATAATGTTTTCTCAAATAAATAAAAATATTTATTTTTCAGTTCTAGGTAGATTACAATAGGGCTTTCTATGGTTTGTAAAGAGATTTGGTTGGTACTGAGATAAACCCAAATGACGTCGGAGGGGGAGGTAAACTTTCCCCCTCCTACAAGGAATATGTGAACTCGAGGAGGGGAGGAGGTGCCTCCTACACAGGAGAAAATTGTAAGATGAAGAAAAAGCCAAATCATAGCTTGTGGGGCTGGGAGGTGTAGGAAACACCGAGCCAATGCACTAAATTACAACTAAAGGGAGTAAGGTCCCTATTCTTGTAGTGGATCTACAACCCCAATTACCATGCATCCCAAAAGAAGCCACTATTTCGCAATATGATGTTACTTCACCCAGGATCGAAAGCTATAATAAATTCATGAAAGATCATATCGTGATAGGTAAGTTTCTAGGGTTTGTCCCATGATAATAGTTCTTGATGGGTGGATCACAGCAAAATGGAAACCAAAGGGATGTGTTTAATTTAAACTAGGCTCTACATGTTTTTGCACTACGAATTTTACTAATTTGGAGTACAAAAACAAGGTATTCGATAACAATCCCCACTTCTTTAACTCTATGAGGTTTCTCTTAAATATTGGATGGAAATTTTATGCCCCGAAAAAGAGGACTTTGCAACGGCCACAATATGGATTCAATTATACTCTCTACCCCATGAGTTATGGGACAAAGAAACTCTACAAGGCATAGGAAACATGCTTGGATCGTTTGTAAAGATAGTTGAAGACACAAAGAAAGGGAAGTATACCTCCTATGCCTGAATCTGTGTATATGAACATCTCGCAAGCACTACCTAATTCGATATGCTTAGGTTACCAAGATATCGAATGGATACAGACTTTGGATTATGAGCATGTTCCATTTCATTTCCAATGGGTATGGCCATATGTCCCCTGAATAGGAAACCCTCAAATGGAAAGTTGGGGACAAATGAGGATCTCAAAGGATTCACCATTATCCCTAATTGGAGGCACCAAGGGGGTAAAAAATCATCACAATATTCCAAGGCCATTGAATCCCAATCCAAAAATTGTTTTAATGATTTAGAAAATACAAAGTATTTAGAAGAAATCCAATAGGGTCTCAAAACCGAGCCGCAAGTGCTAAATGAAGGAAGCATCACCCTAAATCAATTCACAAGTAAATTTGAACCCAAAATTTGATGACATATTTGTCTAAATTTCGACAAGACTCCATCTAACTTCTTACAAAATAGTTTATTTTTAAATGACGGTAAAATTGTGTTAGATATCCGATGGATACAACAAACCATCGTAAATACGAAAACCACTAGTTGCATAACTGATAAGTAAGGACCACATACCAACAAAACAATTTTGGCAATTTGTTGTCAAATAACCAACACCTTATTCCTCCCAATTTGTCGAATAACCGACATCTAAGGACCATCATTCCATGACAAAATCCAACGACATGATGTCGAACTTTCGACACATACTCTGTCTATTAACCAAGATGGTATTCCTTCCAAGGTGTTGAATAAGTGACAACCATTTTTGTTGGAGGTAAAGCATCCCCATCAGATTATTGGTGGGTATCCGTCGGAAATTCGACACAACCCTAGGAAAATTTACGATGCCTCTACCGTCGATTGTATAGCAACAGTATTGAGTAATTTAAAAATTATATATATTCCCACGTTGAAATGTTTGCAAGTAGCATTTCTATGTCTAAATGTTCGCAATTAGCGTTTCTATGTCTAAATGTTCGCAAGTAGCATTTTTATGTCTAAATGTTCGCAAGTAGAAATATTTTGTCTAATGGTACTTGCTAAAATCTATTTGAGGGCATGAATTGATCCAAAGCATTATTTCTCACCCACAAGTCCCCTTGGTTGTTAAGGAATCGTACCATTAGCTACAATTCCTTCTGGGTGGGTTACTGAAGCATGTTGATGAGGTTGATCTTTAGAAGCTCTGCCTTCTTCATTTTAGATTCTATCTTGAGAATGGTTATATGACCTTGAACTTGGTGGAGGTTATATAAATAGCAGCTCTGATACCATAAAGAAATTGAGTCTTAATACAATGTGTAAGCACATGACATGGATATAGCTACAATATAATTCTCATAAGAATGCACAAGGAAAATAAAGAGAAGAATAATGAGAATGGATCACATGAAGAAGTGAAGAATGAATAATTTATTATTAAATCAATGAATTGATTGATTATTAAAATGGCAATACATCCTTATAGGAAAATTGAGTTGTGTGAAGACAACTCTTTCTAGCTCATAAATCAGGCTTATTAATTTGATAAACCCCATAGGTGACTAAAGTACTTTCCAAATCTGTAAAGGACCTAATGAATTAGGTAAAGCATGAGTGAATTTTCATGAGTGATGGAAAAGCATGCTAATCCTGGAATATGGAGAGAAAATCATGGAGAATTGTAACCCACCTAGAACTGAAAAATAAATATTTTTATATATTTGAGAAAAACATTATGTTAAAAGTTAATTCTAAAGTTTTTATGACCAAGTTGGTCAAGGATGACTGTAATTGAATATTTTATTTATTTAATTAATTAAATGAAGAGACGTGTATCCAAATAATATTGTTGAAGAGTGTTCACTGACCCACTAGGAGGAATGAGCAACAGTAGAAGGCTAAATGAAAACTGGCAGCAGTAGCATTTCACTTTCTAGTTGTTGTAGGAAGCAAAATCCCTAGAATTGTGGTCATATTTCCTGAGAGGAGGAACTGAGCAGGTGGCTCATTTAATTTACAAAACTAACCCAAATACCTAGGCAATCTTATAAATACCATGGAATTGAGCAAGAGGCTCGTGACATTCTATTGCAAGTGATTAGACCCTTGTGATTTGCTACAAACTGAAAAGCCAGGCACACAAGAGGAATTCAATGAGGGGATAGCTAAAGTGAAATTGTTGAGAGTTAAGTATGCTAGTGAGTTTTTTAAGCTGCAGATATTTTTTGTGTGGTATGTTACACAGCCTCTTCGTCCTAGTGGTTCAGTGAATAGGCTCGGGGGTCCTAAAGCAAATTATCTTAGCTGCTTTTAGGAGACGATTGGGAGGAGCAGACTTCTTTGGGTGTTTGTCCCCCTTCTGCAGTTATCCAGGTTCTAATTTTTTTTGTTTATTATCTATAAAATTACTTCATATCTTTATTGCAGGTTTAAGAATGTTAAGGATTTCTCTTAACTAAGTAATCATTACTGAAGTGAAATAGGTTAGGAAGATCTTATGTTCTGAGTATTATTGTAAAGGATGCTACATTTTTTCCTTCCATAAATTTAATGGTAAATGGTAGATTATAGTAGAATTCTTTGCTCATATTACATATAGTATTAACAGTTTTCTGATTTTATAGTATTGTTCTCCTAAAAACTTCACCTCATTACATTCATAGATTACTATAATAATTGCTACGTAAACATGAAATCGAAGTAACTCTTATCACTTATTATTAGTTGATATACTTATTTAGGATAGTAGAGTATATTTTTAATAAAACTCACAAGTCCTCTATCTAAGATTCAAAGACAGAAGTTACTTTTAAAGGTTTCTTCTGGTGTTATCCTTACTAAATGCATATTATAGAAAACTTATATTGCAGCCGAAATGCTTAGGCTTCTGGTGAAGTTAGGGTAGGGTTAAAAGACTCAAATAATATTTACACATGATTCGACTAAAACCCCACAAGGTCTCTTTAAAAATAATCCATAGATTTCCAATTTCATTATTAGTAATAAGAAAACTTTTATTCTAGAAATACATGATCTGTGTTGATCGACAGTCGTAATAAAGGATTATTCAGAGTATAATTATATATAGATATATTTATAATCACAATAATACTATAATATGGCCGACATACTTATTCTAGTTTATAATAAACCATAACTCCAGTCTAGCCACATTGCTTAATCATTATTTAGATTAAACTAGGGTTTAAAACAATAAATTAAAAAATACTGTAAACTAAACCTTAGCGAAAACCACAATGAGAAACATTTAAAAACAAGTTTTGTATCAACGGGCCATCATATCAAAGCCTGCTAAGCCTTGTCAGTCAAAAACAAAAGTTAAAAGCTACTTGACATTAGTAAAATTTCCAAACCACTAATTTATTAAATCAAGAGATCGAATCTCATAAGGGCAAGTTTTTCTGCAAGTAAACAAATAGTTAGAAATCAAAAATCATTTTTCCTTCCACAATCAACGTAAAAACCTTACGGATCCAAATAATTTCATACACCATTTTCTTGATATAGAAACATTGTATGTTAAAAACAATCTAAGAAGAGCAATGGCCTCACAGCCCTAATTATACAAAATATTAACTATTGTAATAACCATGAATTCTGGAGAATACAATGGCCTTCCAGCCTTAAATAATTTACAACTAAAAAACTTACGATAGGAGAACCCTTAAAGATTACTTTTCAGAAAACAAGCTACATATCCCAAATATAGAGTTAAGATCGAAAAAAAAGAAATGACATCTAGTTTAAATGCCTCTACAATTTATAAAGCATTATGAATAGAAAACGACTATGTATTTACAACGAAAACCCTCACTAGATTTCTTATAAAACCAAAACAATTACAAGTTTAGAGCGATAGTAAAAATGACTGCACTTAAAACGCTTCTAGAGGAAGAAACCTTGTCTTTAATCCCCAACAAACTAAACATATTGTCACATTACAGTCCCCTTTAGACTCCATGGTCAAAGGGAGACCGTTTATTTAAAACAACAAAAAATTTTGTAGGCAGAACCACAAATGGTTTACCATTTCTTCACAAAAGAACAACATAGGAGTGAACTCCAATCCATAAGAGTGTGGCCTAGCCTTAGAGCTACAAGTCACATTGTCATAAAGAGAAAGGAAGGTAGGGTATCAGGTCTTACTAGGACAAAATTTCACCTCCACAAAGTAGGCCCTTTTCCAAATGTAGCTTCCACAACCAACAACTCCTGCAAATGATTAACGCAGAGGTCAAACGACGTTTTTCTTAAATGGTATACAAAAACATTGAATAACTTTAATTAGAACCAAAAGGAACTTACCCTTTAAATTTGCACAGAGGCGGCAATGGCAGCAAAGACCACGACAAGAATTCCATCACCAGCATCACGACATTGTTAAACCAGATCCACCTGAAAGTCGTTACAAATGCATACACAAGGTTGAATGGTGTCAAGGGCCAAGAGCCTCACCTCCTCCACCATAAAATACACATCTAAGGGACAAAATAACCTGGTACAGAAACAAAGTAACTCATCACAAAAACATTGAATGCATGGAAGAGGCCCATTAAACCCTTAGGGTTTACGAAAAGGAAAACCAAGTGTCTACCAGCTGGAGTGGAGACCATGCCATCACGTGGACCTCTTAATTTCCACCTAGTGATTAATAAATCAACACCAAATTCTATAGTTTCAAACCGATCGAACTTGCACCATGGAGGCCTTAATATATAGTTCTTATACTTGTTTTATTTACATAAACAATCGCTTTGGTGCTATGAATTATGATAGTTTATTCCCTTAAGCTTAGTTAATCCTTGGTTTACCTTTATCTAGGATTATGGTGTGTTATCAACACTAGGAAAACTTTGAACTGTTATCACCTGGAAAAGATTACNTCTTTTAGCTTCCTTTTTAGCGTCCACTATCACTTTTAGTGTATTTTTCATCATTTTTTGGACAAAGTGGACGCTTTTCCACGGGATGGTGCTTTTAATGGTGTTATTTGCATCCATTTTTAAAATTTGGCACTATTTTGGATGCTAATTAGCACTCCAATTAGCGTCCATTTTTAAAAGTTGACGCTATTTTGGACACTAATTAGCATCCCAATTAATGTCCCAATTAGCATCCCAATTAGCATCCCAATTAACATCCAAGTTAACGTCCCAATTAGCGTCCAAAAAAACATCCCATATAACGCCAAGAACAGGCTCCAAAAAAATGTCTTGAATAACATAGCACCATATATTAATCCAGGGTTAGCGACAGGAATTGTGCCATGAATTTCGGTAGGAAAAACATTCAACATAGCGCCAAGTATAGAGCCAGGAATTGTGCCTAGAAAACATCCAACATAGTGACAGGTATAGATCCAAGTATAACGCCTGGAATAATGCCAGAAATTTCGAAAGGAACCGTGCTAGGAATTGCACTAGGTTTAGAGCTAGGAATTGTTTTCAGAAAATGTATGACATAACGCCACATATATCAATTTCAATTTCAATGATCATGATTCATGTGATAGTACTTTTGGATCTTGATTTATCATAGTGGCACGTAAATGATTGTAATCATGGCATGTAAAGGTGCCCTACATGTTGACTATAAAAAACATCATCTTTCCTCCATGCATGTGCTCCCTAACTGTTGTGTAAGTGTCAATATTACCTAGCCTTAATCACTATCTTTCTCTAATTTTATCACATTAGCATGCACATGTTAAAACTACACTATTTTGACTGATCAAGCTCCTAGATTTGAAGGGGATTTGCACGTGACTTGCTGACATACAACCACCAAATAAAAGGTGCCCCTTTTGCAAGTGTATTATTCAACCTAAGGCAAAATCTACTACAGGAACTACACCTTGAAGTGTCAGAGATCCACTAGAGAAACTAGGCCCTGCATATTACTTATTAGACATCTACTGTAGGAATTGCACCCTGTATTTGATTGATTTACCATGTTGAGTGCACTATTAAATATTGTGTAACCAGACCAATCTTTGAGGAAAACTTGCGGCAAAGATGTTTACTACTGTCTTTCTCTATGATTCAAATGAGAAAAAGTAATCTTGAAGTGTCTTCAAATTGCTTATTAAACTATTTCTTATCATTGGTTGTACATTTACTGTAAACGGATCTGCTAGACACCCATTCCTCTAGAACTGTGCTGTTGGGAGTGGGGAGCGAGGAGCGGGAGGGGAACAAAAAGTGAAATTTTCAGAAGCTCCCATTTTGGGAGCATTTTTTGTATAGTATATATTTTAATATATTTTGATGGATTTATATCCAAAAAACATGTAGGAAGTTGAATTAGCTATAGAATGCATGGATTAAACCATGTAACATCAATCCTCTAGTAGTTACAACTTATAACATTATCATCAATTGATCAACCATAAAAACCTTTGTAGGAGTTTGACAAAGAAGGGAGGTACCATAACATTGTTATCAAACGATCAACCTAGTATAGGAGATTTTTGTATGGGAAAGGAAGGGAGCGCCTCGGGAGCTTGCTCCCAAAAATAGGAAAGGAAGGGAGTGCCTTGGGAGCAGAAATGAGGGGGTGGGGGACAATCCCACACAGCATAGCTCTGGAAGACCTTTCTGATCAAAATCAACCATCTTCAAAACAATAGGAATCACCTGACATTCCTTAACATCAATGGGTGTGTTGCTCATCATTGTTTCATTGAAACTTTAGGTGTCTTTGTGTTGCAACGTCCTGTGGCCACTATGGTTGTAACCTTAGATTCTAGAGCATCAGAAGCTTCAGTGGCAAGGGCATCTATTGAAATGTTTTCTTCCTTTTCTTTTATGTCATCATCAAGTGAAGTGTCCTCCAAAGAAGATGAATTTTCATAAGTCAAAATACTAGGATCTAAATGTACTCCCTAAATTATAATAGCTTTTATGTCCTTCATATTGCCTTTTCAAAGCTCTGGCCAAACCATCTTGATAATTTGACACACTACCAAATTTTGTGACAAGATCTTCTGTGGAACTGAATCTCTATCCCAAACAGGGCTTGAATCCAAAAAGTGAACCCCATGGATATGAAGTACCTATCTATTGCTTCAGGGACCACAATTATCATCAAATCATTCCCAACATTGCTTCACTGATGTCTCCACCAAGCGTTCCATAAATGGTGATTGAAATCATCCTGAATCTTCCTTAATTTGATAAACAAGCCAACAACATGAACTGCCAATTAAGATGATGTTACCACTCATTATGTCCTTGTTGTCATCATTCTTTATATGTCAGTGCCTCATGTACTGAATATGAACCAATAAAATCTATACATCAATTCATGTATGTCATGCTAGGCTTGCATAACAATGGTAACATTATATTTGATGTAATGTCTCTTCATGTTTTCTATTAGAGGCCTGTTACTATCTCCTTATTGTTGTATTTACTGTGCATATAGACTATGTATTTGGATCAACTTCATCAGAACATTCAAGAGCAGCCTCCTTGTAAGAGATGATACCTCATTAGCAAAGTCTAGACATATACACACTGAGAAACTCTTAAATCTCATCAATCTAAATGAACACCTCATTAGCAAATACAAATTGGGGCAAATTTTGTGTTAATAGGTCCATAGTTGGAGCATAATTAATTCTACTCATGCTAGGTGCTATGACAAATAACAAATAATGTGCCTAGCTTATTGAAGATATTGTTCACCATTCTGAAAAATAAATCACCAAATATATTTGACTCAAAATCACTCTCATAAACTCATAAATGCAAACTGTTGTAGAATACTCAGATTTATGTGTTTTAGTCTTGAACCACATGAAAACTCAAGTGGAAACTATTCGTGAGAACTCATTTGATTAGTCCCTTAACTACCACTATAGCTAATTCCTAACTATTGTTCAAACCTAGCATGCATACCTTTCAAAGACTAATCACCTTACCTAAAAGTAGGACAACCAGTTAACTAGTGCTCTGCTTTCTTAAATAAGGCTACAACTACTACTGTAGCTAAGACTTAAATGTTTTTTCAGTTAACTAAAGGTGTGTAGCTCTAAGACTAAATTAGGAGTGTGCCCTCTCTTGATTTTCATAGCACTGAAACACAACTGCACTTGAACTGTCTAATTTTGATCCTAAAATAGCACAGTTAGTTTGACTGAGCAAAGGCGCCCTGCATGTTGACTATAACAAACATCATCTTTTCTCCATGCATGTGCTCCATAATTGTTGTGTAAGTGCCAATATTACCTAGCCTTAATAACTATATTTTTCTAATTTTATCACATTAGCATGCACATGTTAAAAATACACTATTTTGACTGATCGAGCTCCCATATTTGAAGGGGATTTGCACGTGATTTGCTGGCATACAACCACCGACTATAAGGTGCCCCTTTTGCAAGTGTATGATTCAACCTAAGGAAAAATCTGCTACAAGAACTACACCATTAATTCAAAGATATGCGCCCTCCATTAATTCACCAAGTGTTAACTCCTTTAACTGAATGTGAACTGATTAATGTGAAATAATTAACCAACAAAAAGAAGGCACATTGCTCTTTTGTCTTTGTACATTTTTAATAAAATAATTAACCAAAAAAAAGATATATAAGATATAAAGTACAATTTTAATGTCATTATATTGTAAGTTTAGGCTTTAGTAAATAATAAATATTTTCAAATTATGGGAATATGAAGTGAATAATCATTTTTATTATCATTGATATTGTAAGAGGGTTACACTTGTGATAAATCAAGCTTGCATGATGATTTAATGTATGGACTTAGGTACTTGTGAACCTTGGCTTAGAAATGTTGCTCTTCTTTGATTGATTTGATAATGAGTTGTTGATAGTAGCAATTGGATGAGGTCTCTGCATGGCATTTTGATGGATTCCATAACATGTTGTTAATAGCTAACATCTTGATGAGCTCTCTCTCTCTTAACAATGTTGGCATGCTTGGAATATTGTTTGCTTAGAATTGATGCAATTATTTAACACTTTGTGCATTTTATTGAGTGGGAAGCCATCAACTTAGGGTCTCCCTAAGTTTTAAAGTGTTGATAATTATGCCTTGATGACATAAATGCATATGGTTTGTACTTTGTTATGTTTGAAATTACTCAGTTAAAATCACCCTAAACAGTTCCAACAAGATTATTGCTATACTTATGTGGGTTTGAAGTCTCCTAGATAAAATGACTTAACATATATGAGTACATTTCATACATATTCCTTCAAACTACATTATGTTTAACATCCCTTTATGCAGAAGTAGCCTTGTGCACACTTAATAAGGGTTATTTGGGTGTATCCATCATTGGTTGAGCTCTAATTGACCACATGGAGGATTAATACTAGACCAACCTATCTCTTTGGAGAGTTATCACACTTGGAAGATGATGATTGCAAAATAACCTTTGGTTTTCCATGGACCACGCTCTCTTATAGCACATATTTTGACGCATTCACACATGTTTTTCTTGAAATGTTGGCACATGTTTCTAGGGTGCATTATTCTTGTGCTCATGATTTGAATACCTTATTTCTAGGGTGCATTCCTTAATGCATTTCTATACCTTATTTGTTAAAAGTTTTTTTCTTCCTTGAATCAAGGAATCCGAGAAACCACTCACCTAGCACGGTAGTCACACGCTAGACCAGTAAACCATGTGATAAGGCCATCCTAAATGTTGGATGTAAGAAGATCTATCCAACAACATGTAAAACTGTCACCATAGTCTCATGAAATTTTGAAGGATTTCTCACTTCATGCTTGAGTATGGGTTTCCATGGAAAACAAAGGAAAAAGAAAAAGTAACCCCATAATTTAAGGGAAGTTGGGATTTAAAATATAATAACGGTGTCGATGATGAGTGAATGATTTGTTTGCATAAGCACCTCATAAAAATCTAAAAATGAGGACCACTCAAGGCAGACATGAAAATAAGTTTGGATCTCGTTTATATTTAGCTCCTACGTTACAAATGCAGAGCTTTTAGTATTTGTTCACGCATTTTTTTTCTTTCTTTCAGTCGAATCGCTAGGGGAATAAAGGATCAGATACCTTGTATATTTCAAGGATGCCGCTCAAAAGGCCACGACTCATCTTTCTAGAGTCTACAGGTAGGCCAGAGAGAAATCGAGGCCTTTAAGGGGTTTATGCCATGGAGGGAGTTGTTAGGATTTTTGTCATGCCCGTCTACCAGAAGGTCGAGGGAAAGCCTTTCAATATTCTACAATTCACATATAAAAAGGTGGGTAATGTGATCGATAAGCTTAACAGTTGTGTGCCCCAAACTCTGTAATCACAGACTTGTGAAATTTATCGTGCGGGAAAAAAGGGCACCAGAAGTTTTCAGGTCCGCCATAACCGATGTTGGACAAGTCGGAGTAGTGGAAAAGACCAAGGAAATGGAAAAGACTTTGTATTCCAAATCTGAACCCTCTGCCAAGAACTTGTATAACAAGTATGAACCTGTTGCAGAGAAATGATGCATGTTGGCTTGGTACAAGATTCGTCGGTTTCCTTTTGTTCCCTAGGTTGTAGAGGCGCTTATTATGCCCAGTGCTTATTGTGTTGAGAAGTATAATTATGGGGTTTACTATTTGTCTAAGGTGGAGTATCAAGTAGCGGCCTGCCTCCCTATTGAACCTGTCAAGAATATTAAAAGCACAATCTACAGGGAATTGGAAAGGAAGGAAGGAAAGCAGATCGAAATAAATCATGAAATTGAAGATAAAGGAGATACTTCTGAATCTCACTGATACGGTTTTGTTTGATTTGCAGCGCTTCCTACCGTGAAGCCAAATTTTTAGGGATGGATTTGGAACTGATAGGTGTTGTAATTGCTTTTGGTAATTTCTGACTATTCTATTGTGCATTTTCCAGTGATGCCTGCGACTATTGTACAATGTGGGTGGTTTAATACTATATGTTCTAAATGTTGCAAATTTCTTCTAAAAAACATTATTTTCTTTCTCTTTGATCGTTTCCACCCCTTACATCACTCTTTCCATGGGGTTCATCAAGGTTCCGGATTTTTTAACCTGCAAAGGGTATTTTCCTCTCATCTACTGCCACTATCAGGTGAGTTTTAATATTCATCCATTACTTTTCCCGTCAAAATTCTGATACAATTCGTGGCTTGTGTTTTCCTGGGTAGGGGTTTATTCATTATTCTCGTCAATATAGATTTGTCAAGTTTTTTGTGAGGTCTTGTGATATTTTCTCAACTCACTACTTTTTCGGCCAGGGTTTGAGCGATCTACGCAAGCCCTCTTTCCTTTATGGTTATTTTTTATGTATAGATATTAAATCTTTATGTTTATTTTTTTATGTATGTTTAAATATCTATCTTTAAAGAAAGAATGAAAGATCAAAATGAATCCATCTTATAAAAAGTCAGTCTAATAAGTCATTAGCTCAAAGTGAAAAGATCTAGGTTCTTCAATCCAAACTAAAAGCATGAAAAAACAGTAAGACAAGAAATCAATCAGGAAAATCGTAGGACCTCAGCCAAGAAGGGAAGTAGGGGTCCCTGTTAAGTCAATAACTTGTAATTTGTCCATCATTAGAATTTACAAACTTTAAAACATGGGATCTTGTTGCTAGCTTAATAGTAGGAAAGATTGATCATGGAGGTAATATCAATGAGAATGTTGCTAAATATAGCAAGACCAAATTTGGGCACTGTTTAAAATAACAACATCTTGCATGTGGAAAAAAACAGTCTCAGTAGACTGGCATTTTTACAAAAACCTTAATATATAAACATCTCTATCATCCTGGCCTTTGATCTCTAGCTCCTGAAAAAAGAAAATTGCTAAGATGAACAATTTTCTTGGACTCTGGTGAAAGTTTAAAACTGACTCTAGAATAAGCTCTAAGGAATGTCAATATTTGGATGAGCCTACAATAGAACCAGCCTGATGGAATCTCACTGGATCTTAACCGTCTAGTAGTGCAAGCACATTTGGGGGTTAATAGGGTGACCATGCTAGTTGAATTATTGATACATGTGAATGCTTGCTAGGAATTCTTTTATTTGACATTAAAGCTACACATTGCTGGATCATTTTGTGTAAGTTAATCTTTTGACAAAATTCAATGAGTTTGATTGTGCAATGTATGTAGTATGTACCTAGTTGCAATTCTAAAAGTTAGCAATATGATTATTTAAGGGAACATAAATAATTAAGTTTGTTATTAACTTATTTAATTTAGTGATGATACTTTGTTCTACTTTAATGCAGGTGATTTGTTAACTATCTCAAGGGTATTTATAGGCTATTGATTTATCTTTTCATTTTGTTTGCAGTTACTGTTCTCTGCAGGAGATTAAAGGAGCAAGCTATGAAATTGCAAGTGCCAATACAGGAAATCATTCTGCTGCGAACAACTGTTCAGAAACTTCATCCTTCTTTTGAGCATTTGACTCCTTTGCACCCAGACCTTTTTCTTTTATGTTTGCTGTCTAAATTCTATAAGGCTGGATTAAGCATTTTGGAGGAGGATATTTTTGAGATTGATCTACCAAAGGATTTCTTATTGTACTGCTATTATGGGTAAGATTCATTTCCATTACCTTTAAAGCAGACAACGTGCAGTGCCTGTCTTTGCATCTATAGATGTTGCCAGGAAAGACTTATGTTTCACCTTTCTTCTAATATTTATCAGGAAGCTTATGGAATAATTTGATTTATATGCACCATTGATGTGTCAGTTGTAAATTGTTTTTTTGTAGGTTGTTTTAAGTAAATAGAAACCACACTTCATAGAAGACATTTAAACCAAATGTTGTATCTAACCAACAGTGTCCCATGAAAAACATTTAGAGGAACATGTCTTTTTTGCTGATTAATTTTTTAAAAATAGCTATTTGAAACATGACAAATTGCAGCCTTGATAGGAAAAAGGTAATATTGTCATTGTAATTTGTGAGACACAGAGTCACTGCTGGTATACTACTTGTATTCATCAAACTTGGTTCTTTGTCACACCATGTGGACAATCTATCCATCTAGTTGTTTAGAAGTCAACATGAATGGCAATATGTTTTCAACTATCGAGGACTTCAAAATGTTTTGAGACACATGTCTCTATCAAAAGGGTAGACAAGATGTTCTCTTTATAAATTTTTAGTTATAAATATCTTTTTGCTTCATCCTTGATAAGATATATAATAAGAGATAATTTTACTAACTTCCAATGAATGACTACAAGAGTAGGTCGATGGGACTAAAATAGTACATTCATAGTAGTACAGAAAGTGGGTGTGCAGAAGCAGCTCCGATAGCTACACTAACAGCAATAAGAATTTTTTTTTAATAACATTGCTATAATACTAGCTCAGAGAAAGGAGACAGACATAATGAATACATGAATGCATGATTGACAGCTCATGTGGAACATGTCAAGAGGAGCCGAAAGTAAAAGCATTCTTTGGTATACAAAGATTGTCTATTGGGAATATCTGTGGGATTCTTCTTGTTTTAAGCCTCCCATTAACATTTAGAAAGTTTATTGTCTTCATATAGGATATCCGATAGGTTAGTTAGGAATAGGAGTAGATCAATGGGACTAAAAGCGTACATCCATAGTAGTACAGAAAGTGGGAGCACAGAAGCAGCTCTGATAGCTACGCTAACAACATTAAGAAAAAAATCTAATAACATTGCTATAATACTAGCTCAGAGAAAGGAGACAGACATAATGAATACATGAATGCATGATTGGCATTTCATGAGGAACATTTCAAGAGGAGACGGAAGTAAAAGCATCCTTCGGTATACAAAGATTGTCTATTGGTAATATCTGTGGGCTTCTTCTTTGTTTTAAGCCTCCCGTACCATCATCCGTATAACATTTATAAAGTTGATTGTCTTCAGATAGGATATCTGATAGGTTAGTTAGGAACAAGATTACTGCCATTTCTTTGAGGATTAATCACAGAAAAGTCATGGATGAAGTACTACCATTGGATGCTTGTTCTGAAGTCTTATTCAAATTGAACACACATTCAAAAACAATTATTCCAAGGGAGTAGAATGCCTTTGCCCAAGAAGCAAAATTCTATAGAAGTTAACAATAGTATAAAAGACACTGCATCTAGTGTATTGCTTCGAGAATAAAGGGAACTCCAATTCTATTTCTTATATTGTATTCCCAAGAAAGAAGTTTTTGAAGGGATTAGTGAAACATTTAATTAACACCTAGAAAATTGTGCATTGTAAGTATAAATAAAACAATCTTCTACAGATTACCAACTAGAGACTTTGATAACAATCATTTTTATAAAGAAACATCAGTTTGTCTGATAAAGCAGTAAGATAATTTTAAAATGGTTCAACAGTATTGCACATATTAGTTAGAGCAGTAGTAATAACTTAATAAGAGATCAAATGTGATTCCAATTTACATGTCTAAATGCAAAGTTGCCATATAATGTGGTAATCTCATTATTCATCCATAAACTAGGATTTTGATTTCATCTTGGATAGAAATGGGTCAGCATTTCTTGTGCAAATTTTCTATTGACATTTCGTCTCCTATTTCTTTGTGCCTTCAGATCTGAAATTTCCATCTGAGAATTTCCATGATGTATTGTGGCATGGTTGTCTGCCCATTCAAACAAAAAATATAATATAGTGTTTCCAATTAAAATCATAAGCAGGAGTTTGGCCCCCGCCACCCCCCAAGGATTGTCTAGCCTGTTCCTCTTAGCCCAGGCCATTGCTAGTTGACATCATCAAGCTCAGCAGTTGTGCTTTCACAGTGGTTGATGGAACTGCAGGCCCCTCCAATTTTGATTCAGATTAGTATCTATCCCTTTTCTTGGCCTCTTCCCATGATCCAGTAAACCGTTTTTGATATAGGAATGCTTGTTCTTTGTCTAACCATATGTAGGTTTGGTCTCTACTCTTTGCTTCATTGTCCAGGGTTTATCCCTTTGTAATTTTTAGTTAGTGGTCCTTTCACTAGTGTGGATTCTTGCTTTTTTTTGTCTTTCCTTTTAAGGAGATGCCTTTAGATATTCCCAAATTATGATTGTTGCTTTTTTTACTTTTGAGTACTATCAATCTAATTTGGATGTCTGTGGATAGTAATATCACTAATATGGTTGTCCAAACTATTAAGTAAGCAAGATGCACTGTTCGATTCCTCCAAACTTGATTATGTTAAGGATCTCATAATGAATCAAGTATATAATCTTTTTCTCGGGGAAAGTGAGATGCATCCTCAATGAATATGCATGAAAATATGTAGATAAGGGCTCCAAGGTGAGTCATTGTCACACTTGCAAAAGTGCCTCCAAATATGTGAACTCAACCATGAAATATACCTCAAAAGATGTAGTCATCCATCTACTGTGAATGAAAGGGTAATCCAATACTCAAATGATAGCTGAAATTCACATGTCCCAGTGCAATGGCGTTGACAAGAATGCTTCCTAAAAATGCAAATTGGACTTCATTTTCATGCAGTAATAGGCCCCCTTTTGGGGATTCCTCCTTAGGTCTGTTTGGACTCTTGTTCCAAAGTTAAAACTTGCATCAATAACAATCGAGTTCCATTTCTGTCATGAGGCAGTTCAACAGGTCTCTTCTTAATGTTTGTGGCCATGGTATAAGCATTTTGGTTTTGTTTTATAGAACTATAAAGAACTGAAAGAAAATAAAAAACATTAATGTTTTGATAACCAATATCATGAGGTTATTGGAATCTTGTAAGAGTATGATTTATAGAATATTTTCAAGTTCTTACAAGCAAGTTCAATTTTTTTTCTTTTTCTTTTTCCCTCTAATGCCATTGGTAAAAAACTATTGCTATCTTGAGAAGTTAAAATGGTTCTATTTTGTTTGATAGGCACACAATCAATACTTGTTTTATTGAATATATATTAGTGTGTGCACTAGTTAAAACATTTGGAATTGTGTTCTTTATAATATCAGTCTTTTGTTTGTCTACTACAGTAGAATCAGATTTAATTGCTACTATGCATGTTGGAAATGTTCATAATATAAGACATGGGAAAATGTGCATGGTTTCAAGAAAGCATGACATTCAACTTGACGGATGAACGGGTCATTTACTTCTCCCTGTTGAAAGCTAGCATGACTTGTAATATTTTTTTTTATGATTCCTTAAATTTAAACAGAGTGCTCTCTTCTTTGTTCCTACAAACTGTTGATGCTCACAAGTTGAATGGTATGACGATGGTCTGGCCCATTCACAAAATACGGAAGATATTGAGGGAGGGGATACTATGGAATAATAAAGAATTCTCTCCCAAACAGAGATACTTATCTCCCGAGTGGGGAGGGATTTGATCGAGTCGGGAGGGGCTCTTCTGTGAGGGCTTGTGATATTTTCTCAACTCACTACTTTTTCAGCCAGGGTTTGAGCGATCTGGGTAAGCCCTCTTTCTTCTATGGTTATTTTTTCTATATAGATATTAAATATCTATGTTTAAATCAGGGTTTCTGCAACTTTTGGTCAGATGTTTGCAATAAATTCAGCTATTTTAATATTCTTCACGCTTTTTACCTCAATTTACTAGACTATTTTCCTCAGCTTGCATGTTTGTTTTTTTACCTATTGTTTTCTTCAATTAAAATAAATTGCGGTGATTTTTCCACTGTGGATATTGTTTTTTAAGAAATTTATTACGAGAAGAGTATACTTCCCTAGTAGTATGGAAGGTAAGTACGGAATATAATTTACTGTATGAAACATTATAGTGCAACCCCTTCGCATCTATATTTTCTCCAATTGGTTGTGCCCAACTGAAAATTGGTTATTATTGTGTGATATTGTTCAACTACATCATTTTCGCTGGAACTCAGTGTACAGTCGTAAGTGCTAGTACTGCTCTAAAGATAAATACATTTACTTATCCATGAGATCATAAGTGATATTATTCTAACCAACCTTTATAACTTCGGGACACTTATTGTTGATCACCCTTAAGTTTAATACCAAAAATTGATCTCACAACCGTTTTTAGAAGGAAGGTGCAGACAAGTTGGTCTATATCGTGACACCTATATCAATTGTCGCAACTGGTCCATGTGAAAATGGTAAACGCTCATTCCATCTGTTAAATGTCTAAAACCGACACTCCTCTTGCTGCTTTAATCCCACTATTGTAAGCATTTGTCGCGAACATCCTTTTTCTACTAGAAGTCTGGAATTCAAGATTACCGTCCAGTTACTATTGGCCTAGAAAAAATGGGGAAAAATGATAAATGTGGAGCCCAATTGTTTATGGTATAATAGTGTAAATGCTTAGTCCTATAGTTGATGGATATGGATAATGCAGTGCTCCTATTGTATTGATTTGTCTTACAACTGTTGTCTATGTGATATTTGTTAATACATCCTATTTTCAACAATAAACTTTCGTTATTCCTTGTTAAGATAGACTAAGTTAGAGGTACTGTCTATTTCAGAATTTCAAATTTGGTTCTTTTGTGATTGGTTTTCACTTTTTAGTCTAGAGTAGCAAAGCATGAGGGTCTCTCTTGTCTTTGCATGAGAAAAAAAAGCCTTAAATTATAAAGTGAGTTCTGATTTTTTTAAATTCTGATTATTTCAAATGTTTATAATCTGCACACAATGCAAATATAGATAACACGGGAAAAGACAAACGGATGGTTCTTGCAAGTGGTTTGAACATAAATTTGATTGAACTGTAACTTACATCTTTTTTGTTATCAATTTATTCATCTACCTGTAACCCCTTGTATCCACAAAGTACTCTTGCATTCGACTTTTTAAGGTATGATGAGCGTATATGTGTGTGAGAAAGTCCTTGTAGGGGCTTCTTAACTCAATGGAAATCCAAATACTCCAAACCAATAGTGTTTCTTGCTAATTTTTCAGACATATATCTCAATCTAAAAGATGAAATCAAAATCCAACAAATCTCCCTTTAACTGTTCCACTGAGTATGAATTCAGAAAAGTTGATGCATGCAAAGCAGAATATAAAATATCTTAAAAGATTTCTGATGTTTGTTTGCTTGTGTTCCAACTTCCAAGTCGAACAACTACAGCAAATTGACATCTTTACAATCTGTACCAAGTGGATATCACAAGTCAATGTTAACATAATAGGATGTCCAATTCCTTTTTATTTAGTCTAAAGATCACCTCTTTGCATTCAGTACACTTTTCAAACATTTAATTTAATGGTCGATATGTTCATACCATGGAAGTATATTTTATCAACAATTGTAATTGTCATAGGTGGTTGAGATGGTTTGAGCTTACGACCATTATTTCACTCTCTTTGTAATGTTTGAATTTGTATTAGTAGTATTCTAGGTGTATAAGAAAATATGGTATTCATAGAGAGTGTCAATGTAAATTGGGATGTCCACTTATTTTGGGAGTTACTGTCTGATATTATGCATTTTTTTCAGGAATCAAGTGGCAGCACAGGATGGTAGACAAGAATATAAATGAAATCATAATTGCTGAAAGAGATCAAGGTGAATGTTTAGATGCAACAGTCTAGATAAAGGTTAAAACATTGGATTCACGGACTTACACTTAAAGAGTCGACAAGTGTGTAAGTATTTTTATTTCCTGGTCATCAATGCTTTTAATTTTATTTGGAGTTAAAAATGGATGAGGTCACAATAATTCCAAAGTTGTTAGCCTCCAAATGCTTATATTTTGTTACAAATTTTATGATAGCATTCAAAAAAGAAAAGCACAAAGTGGCGAGAACACAGAATATTTAAATATTATACTTTTGCACTTATTTATTTGTGTATCTTACTTCAAGGTGTTCACCACATGATATCATTACCTTTTCTCTATTGCTGAAAAGACCTTATCTTTTTATTTTTTTAAATTTTGTTCTTTCAAATCTGACTTGGCTTGTATAATGTGTTTTTATAATTTCTTTAGTCATGATCAATTGACTTTCAAGGTTTAATACCTCTGAAATTATGCTGCACCTGTGATATATCTATCCTGAATCCCAATGTAAAATTTTGATCCTTCTCATGGCGAGATTCAAGTTTGCTATCAAATGTTCAACATGCAGGTCGGAGTTATTCTAAAAATAACAAATGTTTGTCCCCTAGGTTGGATTTCATTGTAAAACTAGTTAGCAATATTTTATATCTGGACACTAGAAGAAGAGAACCAAATGTTATTCTCTTTCAATTTCTTCTGTTTGGACCATAGTCACTAGACTCGGAATCATCAATAAATTGACAAGGCAAAAGAATCAAAGTTTTGAATTCGATCAGGAAAAAATCAGTAAATATAAAATAAATATATACAGATATTTTGAATTAAAAATACTTTTCATTGATATTTGAAATAGCCATGTCCATATATTACAATATTTCAATAGATCTTCAAAATTTCATAATAAATAGGTATCATCTATAATATGATGATAATCTCGATTCTCATCCGTAAGGTGAGTCCAGAATCCAGATAAAAATCTGTCTAAGTTAACCCTACCCAATTAGCCTCTTTATGGATGATTTGGTCACTGTCCCTTCACACCAGCAAGTAGAAAACACCTCCGTCAATCAAAAGAATGAGAAAAAACAGTGAAAATTGGGTTTAAAACCTTTTCCTAGGTGCAGACTTTCATAAATTTCTAGTCAAGGGTTAATTCATGAGTTTGGCTTGTGATGACTGAGTCAACTTGGTCAATCCAAGTCAAACTCAGAAAGTTTTGAATAGATCTTTTGAATGCAAAGTCCAATTTAAATCAGAAAATTTCAATTTGACTCACGATTCTTGTGACTTCGGTCTGGACCTTTTGAAGCTACATTGCAGGGGAGCCCTGGCCTCTCACACTTTGTTCTCGAAGCATGCTTTGAGAGGAAGTGTTCAGGAAGTGTCCTTAGGATTATGCTCTCGAGGTCTTTGAGGTGCTTCTGGGGTGCTCCCTAGATGATAACATAACATTCTTAATGTATAAGGGAAGAAAGGGAAAATCCTTAAATTTTTTACATTATTATTGATTGTTTTAGGATGTTTGAGATGGGTTCCAACCTCATCAAACCTTATTTGAAGAAAATAGCATCCCATTCAAAAAATTAAATTCAACGAAAATAGTAGTTTTTAGCAATCCAGCAA
This sequence comes from Pseudotsuga menziesii, assembly GCA_001517045.1. Classification (NCBI taxonomy): domain Eukaryota; kingdom Viridiplantae; phylum Streptophyta; class Pinopsida; order Pinales; family Pinaceae; genus Pseudotsuga; species Pseudotsuga menziesii. The sequence continues at coordinate 40,075 of LPNX010039622.1, read as the reverse complement.
ACAGAACTGCACCGAACCAAAGAGAAGTCCACTAAACCATCAAAAGACACTAAATGCCACTATGCCATTTTGCCACATGTCATCTTACTTAAGGAGCAGTGACCTCCACTAATATAGGAATTGAGGAATCTCTAGATTTTCCTTTGAAAGACTTTTTGCTAACATCATGCACTCAAAACGATGGTCAAGCAAGAGCCAAAGTTATATTATTTCTTGTAGAACAACTGAAATATTGTAATTGGGATCTTGGAAAGGATAATAGCATGTTTTTCTTTCCATCTCATGTTTTGGATCTAATTTTACATCAATACAATACAACTTGTGAAATTGCTGCTGACAATGGTCTTGTTAGTGTTTTGTTGGATATCTTGTCTAGTTTTTACCTGGATCCATAAAAAAGTAACAACCTTCCAGATTTTAAGTATGTGATCCCCATGCTACTAGTTGTTGATAATTTTCTCTAGTTGAAGCAAAAAATCGATTCTAATATTATGATATTTAAACAGTCCAAGAAAAAAGATGGTGATGTTGAGAATAATGAGAATTTGGAGTCTAATCATCAAAATCATGCAAAGCACATGTTGGTTGTCCCTAAAGGGTACATAACTACTAAAGAGTAGGAAAAAACTATTAACATAGTCTGCAACTTCATTCAGATGAATCTTACCTCAACTGGTGTACAATCTCTTCTCCAACTATGTGCAAGGCTAAAAAGGGTGCATGCCATAGCATTGTGTTTCCTTAAAAGAGATGGATTGGTTTCTTTGCTCATCTTTCCTACTAGTTTCTTATTTTCAGGGTTTAACAGTGTTGCATCAACCATTGTTGGTCATATTCTTGAGGAACCTCATACGCTTCAGGTAGCTATGGAGTCAGAAATTTGACAAGATATTGTAGCTGCTTTAAATCAAAATATAAGTGGAAGGTTGAGTCCTTGTACCTTTATCTCAAACTTATCTCTTGTTATCTCAAACTTAGCTTGGTTGAGCTGAAGTTGATTTTTTGTTTGATCCATTTCATGTGATACCTATGGAAAAAGTTTTTGGGGAAAATAGACGATAGGGAAGTACTACCTCTATCTATAATCTTATAGGAAGGACTGATGATATTGTGGAATGACATTTCAACATCCTATTATAGCTGATTTTACCACACCAGGTGAATCACACTTGTATGACCTTCCCATGTCCCTCTGCAGACTCCTTAGACCCCTTGGACCATTTTTTGGCCTTTGATGTTTCCTAGACCATCCCTATAAACATGTGAAAATGGTTATTCGCGACTTTTAAACCCCTTATCGCGTATATACACGGGTTTGACCCCTAAAACCGCATACATCGGGATGTGTACAAAATCCAAATCCTTTTGGAGTTTTCCTTGACATGGATACGACTCACTTGTCTCCTAGCCTTCCATATGCCTTGATATCGCTTGGATTCGACCTTTCATTTCCCCATTGAAAAGCTATATAAGGAACCCTTTGGATACATTGAAGGCATAAGAGAATTGAGAGCAAAGAAACTATAGTCCATTATTGCCGAAACTTGTGCTTGAGTCTACATCCTTTTGTCCCTTGGAGCACTTTGGTGTTCTTCCCAAGCTTGCCTTTTGCTTGTGAGCTTGTTATCGAGAGATTGAGGATTGAGGTGGTGGAGGCCCAAGTGGGGGATTCAGTTTCTCCGATTCGTAGACGTGCCAACAGAGGTTGTATTCATTGTAATATTTGATTTTATATTAATAGAAATATCTTTTCCTATCCAATAATGTATGTTTGAATGAATATTTTATCCATGGATGATTTCAAATGCTTATATGTTGTTGATTATATATGCTAGAGTATATCTAACACCAATATATATAGTATGCTTGTCTTGTTTACTTGTTGTTGAGGAAGTGATTCATCAATTCAAGCTGGAGTTGGAAAGCTCAACGGGGATCTACTTCAACCGTCCAAAATAAGGTATGAGGTTTGATCCTTTAGTGTTAGATATTTGATTTCTCTTGCATATTGGAAAGGATTGATTTCTGGAGTCAAGCTATCTGTTGTGCTACCCCAAGCCATAGGAATTTCTCTCCGTAACAGAATTGGCGACTCCGCTGGGGAGTTCCTAGTAGTTGTCCTTTGGAGGTTTTCTATTGGCATTCAATGACTTTGAATTGCTTTTATTTCTCTGTTTCTGTGTCGGGTCTGGGGGCATGTTTTCCTAGTAGTGTTTGATTGGTGTGAAGATTGTTTCAGCTTGTCTGTTTTCCTTTATTTTTATGCACCTTTCTTCCTGTATGCGAGTTTTTAACTCACAGTCACGTATATATGCGGGTTTCACTACTATTTCCGTGTACACACGCGGGTTTACTGCAAACAATCGCATATGCCTTTAGTTTTTCCTTCTAGAGTAAGATTGATTGTTGCTGGGTGAATTTTGATGATTGCTGAGTCTCCTTTGACACTGCTAGAGTCTCTATAAACCTCTGTTTCTCACTAGAGACGTTTTTTTAGGGTAATTTTTTTTTTTAAATGTTCTTGTCATTGCATTTTCGATTTTTTGTTTTGGGATTAGTGCATTAGATTTCTTTTACCTTAGTGCTTTGCTTGAGTGCTGCTTGATTGTGCTTGCAGAGTCTGGGGGTTGTAGAATCATTCTTTTCCTTTAGTATCTCATTTTTATTTCAAAAAATCCAAAAATATTTGCTTATCATTATGCATTGCATCTTGCATTTTGCATAGTACTTGCACTAGATTTGCTTTGAAGTATTAGTCAAGATTTCATATAGGAAAGCTTGCATTTATCATTTGAAGAAAATTGTGCATTTCACGTAGTAGCATACCCTGTTTTTCATGGACACAATGCATTTGCATTGATTGTTAGGTGTGCATTTTGCTTCATGTTGTGTCATAACGCCATTAGTTGCATGGCCATCTACCTCTTTTGAGTAATAAAGCCAATTAAAATCAACGCTTAATTAAAATGAACTACACTATTTTATTTGATAGGGTTCACCAACAAGATTAGGTTTTAGGGTCTTGGAATAGTTCATTGTGAGTAAATTCTCCAAGACCACTAAACAACAACATGTATGTGTCTGTCCAGGTGAGAGTGTGAAATTCCTTAGTATAATTGGTGTTTCTCAGGATCCTCCTCTCAAAAGGGAGCTAAGCACAAGGCAGTGTGAGCAGTTATTGATTGGGATGACCCCTAGTCATAACTGAGTAGCACTGGAGATATTTCCAGCATTGTATTCGTATCTAGGGGCTCTTTCAAGAGTTTCGGGCTTTGCTACCCTGCCCATATGGTCAATCCCACATGCGACTATCTGCCTGAGCATTGATTATATTGAGGTGATCTTAGTGGCCTTACCTAGGATATCGAGGGGGTACTCTGCAGGGGTTATTCTGCAGGTGTCCTGGCCAGGTTGGGGTTGGACAGCACTGTCGCTTTACACGTTGAAGCTGAGGGCCACAATAATTGGTTACGTACCTTCTCTTGTTGTGTATGGGAGTCTCAAGCCTCTCCTAGGGGATACATACCTGCTTCATTCGGGAGCTCATTTATCCTACCCTTGATTGCTTGTGTTTGTCTTTAGATTTTATTGGTGTATGCTCTGTGCATGTTAGCTTGCCTAGGGTTTGCGTAGTTAGAGAGTCTTTTTACATTTTTTGAGTCATTGTGGATTCGGGTGCGGTGCCTCGCTGTTCTCTTCGTTTAGCGGGACTTCCACCTTCTACATCTCCTCCTCCTTTGGGAGAGAGAGATAGACAGTCCAAGCGGACTACTTTGCACATTGATTCACACACGATGGGAGACCATGAAGAAGGTATTCCTAAACCACCCTCTCCCATTCAAGTGGAAGATGGGGAGTTTACTCCTAACTATGATCCTTCACCTGATTTGACTGAGTTAGGTCTTGTAATTTCTGAGATAGGTACTTTTCATGATAGACCTACTTATTCTAGTGTTGATCCCCCATTGTCGCATCGCCGGTATGGAATGTCAGAATATGATGAGACTCATTTTGAACCCGCAAACACTAGTTATGGTAGTTATGGTATGTCTGGTTTTCCCACACATGATTTGGCATTTCATGTCGAGTTTGAGTTTGAGCCTAACACTATGCCTGAGGGAACTCTCATTCCTTACCATGTGGAGAGGTTTGGGAGCACAAGTCACATTGCACCTTCCATCCCGGCGGTGGAAGCTACATCACATATTTCTGCTAGGCCTAGGGTTAGTGATCCTATTAGGATACCAGATCCAAGATGAGTGACTATAGGGAACAACGCATATATAATTTCACAGGTCCCTTCGTCCTCTGTCCCTAGTTCTTCGAATGTTCACCCTCCACCTCATTCACGTGGTCCTTCGGGCCGAAATGTTGCTACGAGTCATGTTCGTACTACTGTTACTCGACTGGTTGTGTCTCAGGTTCAAGTACCACCCGTTGTTTCGGGAGGTCGTGTTCATACTTCTAGAGGTCATGTTACTACTTCTGGAGTGTATATTCTCACTTCCGGGGTGTATATTCCTACTTATGGAGTATCTCATGGGACATCTCTTGCGATGACTTATGGACCTTATTATGGGACGTAGTATGGACAGGGTTCTTCACCTTATGGGTATGGATATCAACAACCCGCTTACTCTCCAAATTACGGCTTTGTAGCCCTGAATAGTCAAGGTACACAACATTATGGTGCTTCCATGCCACCCTACACAGGTCAAACGGGAGGAGGGCACTATGGTCAAGGCCATGGTGGTTATGATAATCAGACCTATGTGAATCAAAACTATCAGGGAGCGATGCACCGAACTGCTCATCCTAGGCTCCCTTTCCTCGCAATGATAAATCTTCCTGACTTGTCGAGATTGACGAACGATCATATATCTCATGACCCGGCTTGGCCGGCTGTCCCTACGAAGCTTCCCTCGGACATACCCAAATTCGAGGGAAAACCGGGAGAGGATCCGAGCGAACATGTTACTACTTTTCACCTGTGGTGCTCTTCAAATTCCTTACACCAATATTCGATTCATTTAAGGTTGTTTCAATGCACCCTTACAGGGCCTACCGCGAAATGGTATATAGAGCTACCTAGGGGGGCATTCTCTTTGTTTGATGACCTAGCGATGACTTTTCTTAACCACTTCTAGCTACCAGTGCATTACGATGTTGGTACGGAACTCTTGTCGACATTTTAGCAGGATAAAGTCACGCATATCTTAGACCATATCCAAGAGTGGCGTAGACAGAAGAGGTTCATTAAATCCTTTATACCGCTAGAATTCCTCCTAGAACGGTTCCTTAAGTTGTTATTGCCTTATATAGCGAAGGATGTTTCTACATCCGGAGTGCAAAATGAGGAACAAGCCATTTTTAGGGCGCAGGAACTGGATTTGATTTATGCTCAATCTGGTTTGTTATATGAGATCATTCCCAATGCTCCGCGTTCTAGTTTCAACCCCAAAGTTAAACCTGGACCACATGCTGATGGAATTCTTGGTTGTGCGAGTGCTAAAACTATGGATTTGGTTGTGAAACAGGTCAGTCAATTGTCAATCAACCAATCTGCTTCGGGACAAGCCATGGCTTCGTCTCAACCCACCCAAACGGTGAGTGTGCTTTCAGTACAATCGTCGGACCAGAAGGGTAACCAGCAACCTGTAAGGAATAAAAGGAAGGGTAAGAACAATCGTAAGGGTGGGAATAGGAATGAAAATGCTAATACTAATGACAAGAACGCCCGTAATGCTGGGGGGGACAAGCAATCTAAACGTAAGGTTAAATTTCCTTGCAAGTTGTGTAAGGACGATCACCTCACTTACTTGTGCCCTCGTATCGATGAAGCCTCAAGATTCTTAGCACAAGGCCTAGCTGTGCTGACTAACCCTTTTCCTCATAATCAAAACATGAACTCGAGGACCCATAATCAGTCTGGTGGTGATCAAGATCCGCCGAAGGGTAGTGGTCATGGTTGCATTAACATGGTGCATGCTACGAAGGTTGTGACCTGTGCGAAGGACTATGGTTCATCACAACCCAACCCAGGAAATGAACTTGATCCACTAGGGACTCCTTTGCGTATTGAAAAACTTGTGGATAAACCTGAAGTTGTACCTCGCATTCCTAAGGGAGTCCTTAAGCATTCGGGGCACAATCCTAATGCTCGAGTCGCCTAGAACTATTCTGTTGTTGAGGATTTCGGCCACACTCCTTGTGCGATGTCTGCACTAGAATTACTTCAGAGTTGTCCTTCACAAAGGAAGGCTTTGCTTTCTGCCCTGGGTGTGAATGATGATAATTCTTCCTCCGTGATTAAATTTGAAACCACAGGACTTCAGCCTCGCTTGCCTTACTATGTGTCTCTTTTGATTCATGTAGAATTTTTAACATGACCGTCAAGCGCACTGTGATTGACGAAGGTGTTGTTTCTTCTGTGATGTATTTATCGTGTTGGAAGGGTTTAGGTTCCCCTAAGTTTTCTAAATCCACTACCATGTTAACTGCGTTTGATGGGAGATCATTTAGGATGCACGGGATCCTTCCTTCCCTTAAGGTCCATTTGGGAAGGAATACCATTGCGATAGAGGTTGAGGTGGTTGATGCACCCCTTGACTACAATCTCTTGCTGGGTAGGAATTGGATGTATAGTATGCAAGCCATATATTCTTCACTATTTCATGTTGTATGCTTTCCATTTAATGGGAATATAGTTACGATTGATCAAACGTCATTCAAGAATCCGTCGGTTATCGCATCTTCGGGAGCTTCGATCCTGATTGTAGAGCACTCTCAGCTGGCAACTGGGAGTGTGGGTGTGGGCATGTATCCATCCCTTATGGGAAGCTTTATTTGTCCTACACATGTCCTTATGATAGGGTCTAGTTCCGGTGAGGCTTCGACATATGTGAGATCGTTTTCTTTTCGCACAAGTCATATGGAAGATCCTTGGATTCTTCATACACCAAATACTTCGAGTGAGCCCATCGTGACAGACATGTCGTTGCCTGCAACTATGGTATCTTATCAAGATAATATTGTTTATGTTGCAGAGCCTAGTCCTTCCTCTTCACGGACGAAGGAGGAGGACCCATATGTGCTGCCTGCATGGGCAGTTCAGTATTATCACGCACATGACTACCTTGATAGTGTATCTCCTTCAGACGAAGTGATTATTGAGGCCATGTCAGGGGTTGAGCCACCTTGGGAAGAGTTGCATCATAGATCTTATTTTCTTCCCGAGCTTGACCACTTGGAGCGTGAGGACTTTAGGGAGGTTCTTAGTGAGAGAATTGGTAGTCCCATGGTTCCATTAAGCTCTCCTGGTCCAATGGCTGATGGGAACATGGCGAATATATCTCCTACCATTCCTATCAATATCTCTCACGATCCTGGCAGGATAGAGAATGTCTATATTGGGGCAGAATGTTCCCATGCTGAGATTCAAGAATACATCGAGTTGTTTAAAGAATTTCATGATATCTTTACTTGGTCTTACGACAAAATGCTAGGTATCGACCCTCGCATTGTTGAACACGAGATTAAGACTTATCCCAATGCTAAGCCTGTTCGACAACGCTTGCATGCAGTGAATCTTAGGAAAGCACCCGCGATTAAGGAAGAGATAGAGAAACTGTTGAAAGCCAGTTTTATCTATCCCATTCCCTTGACGGAGTGGGTTTGAAACCTCGTTCTGGTTGATAAGAAGCAGGGAGCGATCTGCATATGTACTAATTTCTGTGATTTGAATCGTGCCTGCCCTAAGGACAATTTCCCCACACCATTTATTGATTAGATTTTGGATGAGTGTGCAGGTAGCGAGGTTTTTTCCTTTATGGATGGATTTTTCGGATACAATCAGATACAAATTAAACCTGAGGACCAACATAAGACCGCATTTATTTGTCCTTGGGGAACTTTTGCATATCGGAAAATGTATTTTGGCCTTAAGAACACCGGAGCTACTTTTCAGTGGGCTATGACCTTGATCTTCCATGATCTCAAATTGATTATCGAAGTGTTTTTGGATGACCTTCCTGCTCATTCTTGTATGAGAATGCATCATTCCTATCATTTGAGATTAGTATTCAAAAGGTGCCGCCATTATTTGGTCAGGTTAAATCCTCACAAGTGCATCTTTTGTGTGAATTCTGGTCGCTTATTAGGATTCGTTGTTCCTAAAGAGGGTATAAGAGTTGACCCTTTGAAGGTTGAGGCAATACTTCAGTTGTCTCCCCCGAAAAACATTAGACATCTTCAATGTTTGCAAGGCATGGAAAACTTCTTACGGAGATTCGTTGTCAATTTTTCCAATTTGACTAGAGGCTTTATGCGTATTTTGAAGAACGACACCACTTTTTGTTGGGATGAGCGAGCCCAGGAGTCCTTTGATGCGCTCAAGAAAGCCCTAGCATCGGACCCAGTGATTAGTCCCCTAGACTATAGCCGTGATTTTTTACTTTATGTGGCTGCGTCCATGGAGACGGTTGGTATGGTTTTGGTTTAAGAGGATGAGGAGCTCCAAGAGCATGTCATATACTATCTGAGCCAAAATCTTATTGATGCAGAGATCCATTATTCCCATGTTGAGAAGCTTGCCTTAGCTACCGTACATGTGGTTCAATGGTTGCGACATTATATTCTCCTTCGCTAGACCTTGGTTGTAGCCCATGTCAATCCGTTTCAATTCATCCTCACTCAAAGGATGATTGGGGGAAAGTATAATAAATGGATTGTCATCTTGCAAGAATTCGATCTTGATTTTGTTTCGACAAAATCGAAGAAATCGTTAATTTTTGCGGAGCTTATATCGGATTTCCCAAGCGAAGCCGAGGAGTAGGTTTGTGAAGATACGTTTATCGATGAGCACATCTTCTTAATCTCAACTTTAGACCCATGGTATGGGGATATTATTATATATTTACAAACATTGAAGGTCCCTCCTTACCTCTCATGGGATGAACGATGACGATTACGTCATGTATCCAATAATTACCTCATAGTCGATAACATTTTGTACCACCATGGGGTAGATTCTATTTTACATCATTGTTTAACTCACAAGGAGGTTGAGCTTGTGCTGAATGATTTCCACAGAGGGGCGTGTGGTGGTCATTTATCTGGGCTTTCTTATACAGCCCAAAAAATATTGAGAGCGGATTATTTCTGGCTGTCGATCTTTAAAGATTGTGTAGATGCAGTCAAGCAGTGCCACCCTTGCCAGGTGTTCACACGGAATATGTGCTCGCAACCTGCCTCGTTACATCCCATCATCACCGCTGGTCCCTTCACTAATTGGGGGCTTGATTTTATGGATTGCAACCCAGCTTCAGCTGGGGGGCATCATCATATCATAGTGGCTGTTGACTACTTCATGAAATGGGCTAAGGCTATGCCTACAGTTAAATCTGACGGTGAGACAGCCGCACACTTCGTATTCAACCAGATTATTACTCAGTTCGGTATTCCGAAAGAGCTTGTCACTGACCATGGATCGCACTTTCAGAATCATATGATGGAAGAGTTGGCTTCGAAGTTAGGGTATAAACAAGAGCATTCCTCCTCTTACTACCCTCAAGCGAATGGACAGGTAGAAGCAGTGAACAAATCACTCAAATCCATTCTCCAACGAACCATTGCACAAAGCAAGAATAATTGGCACATTATGTTATATCCTGCTTTGTGGGCTTATAGAACCACTGTTAAGACTGCCACAGGTTTTTCTTCATATCAGCTTGTACATGGAGTGGAGTCGGTATTGCCGGTTGAGTGCGAGATTCCTTCATTGAAGCTAGCCATAGAGCTCTTACCAGACACTTCCCCATTGGAGGAGCGTTTGGTCCACCTAGAGCAACTTGATGAGCAACGTCGAGATGCCTTGGTGGCTCTAGAAGTGAATAAGTGTCGCGTTAAGGTCCAGTACGATAATTCTTTCCGTCCAAGGAGGTTTAGTGAGGGATACTTGGTCCTTTTGTGGGATCAACCGAAAGAACCCTTGGGGGCAGGAAAATTTAACTCCATGTGGTGTGGTCCTTACATCATTAAACGTGTGTTAGAGAAGGGCGCTTATGAGTTAGTGGATTATGAGGGAACGACCTTGGCGGAGTGTAGAAATGGGCTGTAGAAATGGGATCTATCTCAAAAAGTATTATGTATGATTTTCAGTCAAGGCTGGTTATTGTATATTATTGTACAGTTTTGCATAGGTAGGTCTTTTTCTTATGGTGATCGGGTTTGTGATTAGTCTTCGTTTCTTTTGGCAGATGTCAATGGAATCTTCCACCTTCATAGGATTCGCAGATGGTGCGAGCCGTCACACTCAACACTCAGCCTTTGCTGCTTGGGTGATTTATACTCCTATGGGTCAGGTATTGTCTTTAGGAGGCGTATGTTTACGACCATCTTCAAACAATGTTGTTGAATATAGTGTCGTTATTGAACTTCTACGAGATGCCATTTCACATGGTGTTCTCTCTCTTGAGGTACGACTTGATTCGGAGTTAATAGTGTCATAGGTTAATGGTTTGTACCATGTTAGAGATCCAACATTATTAATAAGATTCTTACGTGTGAGATTAATAGAACAACAATTTGACAATTTAACATACATACATGTTTCAAGAATTAATAATCAAGTTGCTGACTCATATGCTAACTACATGTTAGATTGGAATTTGTTTCATACACAATAAGCTCATCACAAACATAAATTTTTACACATGTAAATAAATAAATCGATCATCATAAAAGTTTTTATAAATAACCAAAATGTGGTAATACATAGTGTCATAATACAAAAATGGGGCTCTCGAGCCACCAAAATATAAATACATGGTAGTACAAAATGTATCACTCCCAGGTATCTAAGCCTGTGGAGGAGGATGGGGGTTGTGATCGTGGAACATCACTACGGCTCTAGCTAGCCATCGAAATAGTTGCACCCATGCTCGTGGTACACCCACCACCTAGCGCTGCATGGCCTCAGGAAAGTCTTCGACTTGCGCCATGGGTACTCTGTGTGTCAGTCTCACAAAGTTGGTATGAATGCTTTGGAGCGTTCGCTCCGCATCCACACCCATGATATCGTCTCCTCTTCCCCTCCATCTATGAAGAGGGAAGCCTTTAGGCCGCCGTGGTCCCAAATATGCATGCATATGGTAGATGTCACTATGTATTGTCACACAAAAAATTTAATAACTCAAAATTTTTAAAAAGAGGTTCGAGATTCGTTACCAATGTCATCGTATGTCGATCCTGGTGGTAGCGGCATGTCTGGGTCTCCTTAGAAATCTATCCCTGCATAGGGGTAGTCATCGATGGAAACTATCTGTCGTCGCCACCATGGCAAGAAATCAGCTGGATAGGGGTTGGACAGCCTACCTCCACCCAGTCTGCGCATCGCATCCGCCCAACGTCGTTGGGCTGGATCTCGAACCCAATGTAGAGGAACGTCAACTCTAGGGCTCAATCCTGAAACACGCTCAAAGAAAAACGTGCTCAGTATGCTGCTGAAACTGAAGTTTCACACTCTGCCCATCTTGCACTCATTGAGCTAGTGTTTCATGTTGCCCAGTAGTGCAGTGCTCCA
>LPNX010039622.1:0-28274 GCA_001517045.1 Pseudotsuga menziesii | reverse complement strand
ACACTCCCTCTTAACTAGGAAGGTATTCTTTCGACACAATTTTTAGCACTGGTCTTCTTCTCTGTATCAACTGGATCATCTTGTCTTCAAGTCATCTTCGTCTTCAAGTCATCTTCATCTTCAAGTCATCTGTATCTGGATCATCTCTCGATCTGGATCATCATAGTACGTCATCACTGGATCTGGATCATCACTCGATCTGGATCATCATCACTGGACTGGATCTGGATCATCACTCGATCTGGATCACTACTGCTGGATCTGGATCATCACTCGATCTGGATCTCTCGGAGTCATCATAACTGGATCTGGATCATAGCTCGATCTGGATCTCCACTGGTCATCATCATGTGTGTACTATCTCATCATAGGAAGTTCTACAGAGCCAGACCTTTTTCATGCTGGTTGTAGGCCTACCCTCATGTAGGTCTTCGCCCAACACTTATATCTGACCTGTTCGTCAGAAAGGCACAACCATCCAGGGGAACACATCCAACCACACTGATGGAAGACTCCCATCCAGACAGGAACACATCATATCACAGTGATGAGAGGTTTCAGCACTTACATCTGACCTACTCGTTAGAAGGGCACAACCATCCAGGGGAACACATCCAACCACATTGATGGAAGACTCCCATCCAGACAGGAACACATCCTATCACAGTGATGAGAGATTTCAGCACTTACATCTGAGCACGTGGGAACACATCCCTCAGTCGCTCCAGAAAGGCTCTGCACTTACATCCACCCAGGGGAACACATCCGACCACACTGATGGAAGTGCTTGCACTCACATCTGATCCTACTAGAACACATCCTAGCAGTCATATCAGAATGGCCCCCAGTCCTTGATTGAGCTACCTGGTAACTGACCAGGCGCCTCCATTCTCTTAGAGAATGGTAGTTGCCCTTACATCCGACCTGCTCGTCGGAATGGTCAACACTCACATCTGACATGGAAGGAACTAAATCCTTTAGCCATGAGCAGAATGGTTCATCCCTTACATCTAATCAAGTGGGAACACATCCCTCTATCACATCAGAATGGCTACACAGTCCTGCACTGAGTGATCCTGGTAACTGACCAGGTGCCTCCATTCCTAGAATGGCAATTGCCCTTACATCTGTCCTACTCGACAGAATGGAACAGCCCTTATATCTGACCTACTCGTCAGAATGGATACAGATCTCAGCACTCATATCAGTCATGGAAGGAACCAATCCTCTCACCATGATGGAACGACTCAACCCTTACATCTGACCATGGAAGGAACCAATCCTCTCACCATGTCAGAATGGCTCTAGGTCTCATCACTGTCTCTGGGAGGAAGCCTCGATCTGGAGAACACCAAGTCTCTCTCTGAAGTACTCAAACTTCATCCTAGCCAATGGCTTCGTCAATACATCAGCTATTTTCTCCTCCATCGCAACATACTAGAGCTTCACTGCTCCTCTCTGCACCATATCCCTGATATAGTGATACTTGATCTCGATATGCTTCGACTTGTCATGGAACACTGGATTCTCTGACAACTTCACGCAACTCTGGTTGTCACAATATATACAAGTAGCATCTAACTGGAGATCAAATATATCAGACAGTAGCTTCCGCAGCCATACTGCCCCACAACTAGCTGAACAAGCTGTGACATACTCTGCTTCAGCTGTACTCAGTGCCACACAGGATTGCTTCCTACTAAACCAAGAGATCACACCCGATCCCATACTGAAGCAACATCCCGAAGTACTCTTCCTGTCGATGGCACTGCCTGCCCAATCTAAATCAACATAACCCTCTAGGTTAATCTTCTGATTTGCATCATACTTGAGCCCATAATCAATTGTACCCTTCAGGTACCTCAGAATATGCTTTGCAGCAATCAAGTGAACACTTCTCGGATCTGTCAGGTACTGGCTCAAGGTGTTCACAGCAAAGCAAATATCTAGTCTCGTGTTCGTCAGGTACATCAATGACCCAATCATATGACGATACATCGTGGCATCAACCGACTCTGAAGAAGTATCACTCAATAGCTTCAGGTTTGATGCCATAGGTTTGGCCATTGCCTTCCAGTCCATCATCCCAAACCTCTTTAGGATCTCTACTGCATACTTCCCTTGTCCAAGGAATATCCCATCTGTACTCTGCCACACCTCCATACCTAGAAAGTAATGCATCATCCCCAAGTCCTTCATCTCATACTCAGCAGCAAGCTTTCTCTTTGTATCAGCAATCAACCCATTTGTACCTGTCACAAATAGATCGTCTACATATAGTAGAAGCATCATTGGGTTGCCATATTCAACCTTGTAGTAAAGGTTGGAATCTGCTTTACTCTTCGTAAAGCCCAAACTGGATAGAAAGCTGTCAATCCTGCCGTACCAGGTCTTGGGTGCCTGTTTCAAACCATACAGGGCTTTCTTCAATCTGCACACATGAGACTCTCTGTCATGTGTCTCAAAACCAAGTGGCTATTCTACATACACTTCCTCTTCTACTACACCATTCAAGAAAGCTGTCTTGACATCCATTTGGTGTATCTTCCACTTCATCACTGCAGCCAAAGCAAGTACTGTTCTAATGGAAGTGTATCTGGCTACAGGTGCAAAAGTCTCTTCATAGTCTATTCCCTCTTTCTAAGAGAATTCTCGAGCTACAAATCTTGCCTTATACTTTTCAATGCTATCGTCCGCAGCATGCTTGATCTTGTAGATCCATTTGGAAGTGACAACTGACTTCCCTTTTGGTCTTGGGACAACATCCCAAACATCATTCTTCATGATCGATTGATATTCTTCGATCATAGCATCCTTCCATTCTTTCTGATCTGCCACTTCTTCATAACTAGAAGGTTCTTTGTCAATGAAATCACATAGTAAAGCTACATACCCAGAATTTGATCTGGTTCTTTTTCTTTCTCTGAGATTCTCTTCTGGAGCCCCATATCTTTCCGCACCTTGGATAAGTTCATGTACCCAAGCAGGTTTCCTCTTATGAGGATTCTTCTCCAGAGGTGGATCTACAGGTCTTTGTGGTTCCTCAAACTCTCGATCTTCTTCTTGAGCTTCTTCATTCATGAATGGATCATGGATCCTGGGTGCTTCTGCTTCTACTTCTTCAGGTTCTCCAGCAGGTTTCTTTCTGGATTTGCTGTAGGCTGTGCCTTCATCAAATGTCACATCCCTGCTGATGTCAATCTTCTTGTATCCTGTAAAGTAGATTCTGTAAGCCTTTGAGCTTTCAGAGTATCCCACAAATATGCCCTTCTTTCCTGAAGGATCTAACTTTGTTCTCTTTTCTTTTGGAATATGTATGTACACTGGACAACCAAATATTCTGAGGTGGCTGACTTCTGGTTTCTTACCGGAGAAGACTTCTTCTGGAGTCTTGTTCTCGAGTACTCTATGTGGAGTACGGTTCTGTACATACACTGCTGTTCTGGCAGCTTCAGCCCAAAGATGCATAGGTAGATCTTGATCATGAAGCATAGCTCTTGCTGCTTCCATGATAGTTCTGTTCTTCCGTTCTGCAACCCCATTCTGTTGTGGATTATAAGGAGTGGAAAACTCCCTCTTAATCCCTGATTCTTTGCATAGCTCCTTGAATTCATTTGAAGTGAATTCTCCACCATTATCTGAACGGATGGTCTTGATCTTCTTTTCAGTATGGTTCTCTATCAAGGCTTTGAATTCCTTGAACTTGTTGAATACTTCATCTTTGTTCTTCATAAAATAAATCCATGTCTTTCTAGAAAAATCATCAATAAAAGAAACATAGCATGCATACCCGCTAAGTGAGTTTGATGACATAGGACCGCATACATTGGAGTGGATGATTTCTAGAATGCTTTTGGCTTTGCTTTCACTGCTTGGAAATGTCTTCTTTGTATTATTTCCTTTCGCACATCCTTTGCAAACTCCTTCATGTTTTGCTTGAATTTCTGGAAGACCTTCGACAACTTTACTTGCAATAGGTAGTGCTCTATAATGTACATGTGCAAGTCTTTCTATGCCAAAGTTCATTTGGCTCTACTGTTTCATGGATCAAGGCTTGTTCTGGATGACCCTTCAATTTGTACAAGCCTCCTTCTTGTTCTCCAATTACTACCGCATCATCGATAGTCTTTCCTTTTGGCCACATGATGACTTGACCATCTATGAATGCAACCCGCATTCCTTTTGCATCCAAGGCTGAAATAGATAGAAGGTTCTTCTTGAGTCCTGGAACAAACAATACTCCTTTCATTGTTAGAGACTTACCAGATTCTAGCTTTTATGAAGATTCCCCACTACCTTTTATTGGATATTGGTAGTCATCTCCTAGTTTCACCTTGTGAGGTGATCCATGTTCTGACAGTCTCACAAAGGATTCCTTCAATCCCGTCATGTGTTTGGAAGTGCCACTGTCTATGAGCCAATCATCACTTCCATGAGTAATGTTACCTATGAGCTGATATCAGAACATATTCATCCTCGCTTGAAGAATATTCACTTTCATATCTGGATCTCTTTCTGGATGGTTCATCATCCTCTGCAGCATGAGAATGATGTCTTTTTTTTGTTGCTCTTCTTCTTGTGAGAGTGGTTCTTTCTCTTAGGACAATCTTTAGCAAAGTGTCCCTTTTCATCACATGTATAACATCTAAATCTAGATAGATCCCTTTTAGAGTGAGAGCTCTTACCTTTAAAAGGTTTTCTTCTTTCCTTCTTCGAGTGAGCTATGAGGGCTTGGTCTTCACTTCCCATCTTCTCTTCCCGAGCTGCTATCTGTGCTTCTTCTTGAGAACATTCTTCCCATAGTCTGCTGAATTTTACCAATTTATTTCTCGCACAGATTCCTTGGATAAAAGCATCCCATGACCTAGGGAGGCCATTCAAAGTAGTCATGACAATCTCTGCATTTTCCACTTCTTCATCAACAGCTTCTGATTGTTCCTTGATTTGAGAAACCCTTGTGAAGTATGACTGGATAGTTTCTGCATTCTGAATCTTCACATTCTTCAACGGGTTCCTCAGGGTCATCTTCCGATTGATGTTCTTTCCTTCAAACAATTTGGTTAGGGCATCAAACATAGCTTTAGGTGTCTTGAGAGAGGACACCTATGGGATAAGATGATCCTTGATAGAATCAGCAATGATCCTCTTTGCCATAACCATCTTCTTCTTATGTAGGGGCTTTTCCTCATCTCCCTCTGGAAATGGAATCTCCTCATGAATGTAGGAGTCTAATTCATTCTCTTCCAGGACCAAGGAGATCCTATACTTCCAAGCTCGGAAGTTATCAGTCCCCTCAAGCTTTTCATCAAGCTTGGTATGATGAGACATCTCTAAATAAGAACCTCAAATGGAAATACAAAAGATTTTGGATCTTACCAGGTTCAAGATGTCAAATCTGAAGCTTGAGCTGAAATCCTGCAGAGCTGGTTCAAGAGCAACTAGGGTTTTGCTTTTATGGAGTTTTGTCCACCCAAATGCCCCCAAATTTGTTCCTAACTTCGATTTTGGGGAGGAGAATAATCCAGGCATGGGCTCACTGAAAAATTCCTCTTCTGCAAAAAGCCCTAATTTCCGACCCCAGTGACAGGTCCAAAACTGAAAAACCTTAGAATTGAATTATGTTTCGACAGAAAGATGCGCCCTAGGGAGGAGAGTAATTCCACCTTACTTTTGCTGAAAATTAGTGGAGAAAGATCCACAAACAAGGAAGCCCTAGTCTCCGCAGCTACACAGTGTCTTCTTCTCAGGTTAGCTCTGATACCATGTTAGTTTTTCAACATTTAAGCTAGCATTATGTTAAGATCTTTTCACCGAGAGAATAACAAGCACAGAAATAACATAAGCACATCACATGAGACAAGAGACACAAATATTTTTGATCGGGGAAACCATAAATGGAGAAAACCCCGCAACTCCCTCTAAGATAGTATCACCACAAGATGTGATACCCAAAACAGTGAGATGACCTCCCAACACAGCAATAGCCTTCTGTCTTCTGTCAAGCCCAAGTATTTCCTTCTCCAATAGTGCGCCACACTTGAGAGAGCAAGTGATATAATTCACAAGTGATAAATAGAGAGACTCTCACTCTCTATTTATATTCATCCGTTCACTTGAGTTGCCATTTCACACATAGGCTCAACCTAATAATTACTACTCGAGCCTGCACCTTAATTAGTGTATAATAACTCAAGTGCCCCGAAACTATGGGGACTTACCTAATGACTTGATATGACTTGTTTACATTATTAATCCTCCCGATCGGAACATCGGGGTAAGACAACATGACTCAAATACATAAAAGAGACATCCCGGAATAAACATCGGGTTACAATATATGAAATACATAGAAGAATACATTTCGAAGTTACATATACATCAACATCCAATCGTACACAGTGGGTCTCATGCACTCCACTGCATAGAACACCAGAGGCCGCGAGGCCTGGTGGAGTGAAGCTAAGCCTGCTATCCTGCCTAGTGTCAGTAGGATGGCCTTTAGGCCCAGCACCTGTATGGAGTTAGTTGGGATCTGACTCCCCACATTCTCTATGTCCAGATAGCAGTACACTGCAATGTACTCATCTATAGTTAGGCCACCTCTGGGCCCATGAGAGCGTAGGTTCACCCCTTCCCCCCGTCGAGAAAGTCCAGTAGTAAAGTATATGTCCTCCACTTCTATGGTGAGGGACATCCCGTCTATCTGGAATGACTCTGAGTCTAGATCTCAGTAGTCCACCAACATCTGCAACAGTCTTGGTTTGGCTCTTAAGCCACCAAGACACCAAAACTTGTAAAGCTCACATGCACATAATGCTTGTTGAGCCATTAGATCTTCCCTTACTATCTCTTCTACATCACCATGTTCACGTTCCCTCCATTCTAGGACCATCCTGCACATAAAATTTGTGTTTGATCCATTATAACACTTAAAAATCATTGAGTGCGGCCGAATACACGACTGTTTGCTAAATATCCGCGTATGTACGCGACTTTGAGGGTGTTTTCTGCGTATATCTAGACCTATATGCAGAAAAACCCTCGATTTCCGTGTGGGTCGTGGTGCGCATCTTAGATTGGCCTAGAATCCTAAATACACCATGGAATTTGACAAAATTTGCATCAAAGTGAAAGAATAGAGCATGGGTAAGTACCTGGAAAAAACAGTAGTGGATTCCATCGGCTGGATCTCCTGGAATTCGTTGTGGAAGTTCTGAGCTCAATTGGGTAAAAATTTCAAATGTTTTATAATGTTTTGAATTTTTACTATTTATAGAAATTTTTCAAATTTTTGAAAATTTGTACCCCCTTTTCTATAGTTTGGACCGTTTTTGGACTAATTTATGATGTAGGAGACCTTTTTTAGCGTTGTTTTGGCCGTTGGATTGACCCGTTCGTGTCGATTTTAGGTATCATGTCTAAACTGGCATATAGGTTAGGTTTCATCACCGTTTGCATTTTGCATGACCTTATGACCATTTCATTATAGCCTTAGGTGTGAACCCACTCTATTATGTCACGGAACCTTCTTGTTGTTTTAGAAGTGGCATGATATGAGTGGTAGAGCTTGACCTTACATGGGTACCCTAGTTAGCGCCTTATTTGCATTTGGTTCCCATGCTGACATTTTGTCCCTTAGGGTGTGGGAGTCCGTTGTATAGTATTGCCATGACATTTCGCAAGAGCCTCATACTCCTCTTGATCTTTTGCTGGCCTATTTCCCTCAGGACTCCCTTATGTCAAGTTGTAATTGCATTATCATGAGCTTTTCCTGCCTTATTGAGCCTTATGCCAGCTTCCCTGACATTGAGTTTCAGCCATATAGCCCGAGCTTGTCTCATGTCTAGCCATGCAGAGCCATTTTATATATCCTTTGCAACTTGATTCCCTATTTTTACTGGGAGGGGACTTTCCCTCGAGTGTCGCTATCCTACACACGTATCCTTGCATTGAGCATAGGTATGTTCCACTGCTTGGAACTAGTTTGTTTGCCCATTATGACACTCGTCTCCTCCTAGTCTGTAACTATCAAGTAGTTTTATTCTTTCTCAATCTTTTTAAATATTTGAAAAAGTCCAAAAAAATTAAAAAACCAAAAAGCCGGACAAGGAAAGATGTTATCTTTTGGCAGCTGTCGGGTCGTGTCACCTTCGAACAGATCACTGTATATCACATCCGTTGGTTGGGTTTATAGTTTGACTTTAAGAGCTATACTCATTTATCTAAGTCTATCTCCATTGACTGGTTAATCTTCCAGTCCCCATAGAGCCTCTGTCGATGCCTCCTATGTCACAGAGATGTCCCAGTTTTGTATATAGAGTCTATGCTGCCTTTATTCAGTCACCATTCGTCATTATTCTCTTGTTCGAAGGAAGTTGAAACCTGAGTTGTCCATTCCTCAGTTATCTTGACTTTGCATGTTGGTCATTCTCGGTACAGTTACTAGTTCGTGCACCTTATGATTGAGTCCTTCCACATTATATAGCTTTGCTGAGTACCTCGTGTTGGATGATGGGGGATGCCTTAATGCCCTCCTTCCAGTGGATTTCATCCCATCAAATTCAGATCATTTATTCTGGGATTGGAATCTAGAGTCATTTTTTAGTGCCTTGAGACTTGCAGTCATCAGTGGCAGGTTCTCTCGCCATCGACAATTTTTGGGAATACATCAATGTCCCCTGATCAATGGATCCTCTCAAGTGTTTGACCTCAACACATCTATTCACGCTTGTTAGTTTTCACTCAAGTACCTTGATTCCCATTATCATTATCGGTGGGTGATCTCGCGTCTGTTAACGGTATACATCAATGACCAGTAATCAGACAATGGACTACTATGTTCGACCTTGACACCTCTATTCACATAGTAGGACTTGTACTCGTAGCGGTTTGTGTAGAAGACCTTCCATATTGGTGGCATATCTTATATGCTACCTCATTGATCGTGCCAGTGTTCATGAGATTTCAGCTCTCGTGACTTGATTCCAGTATATGTCAAACATTTCTAGCTATTATGGAGATCTTGATCCATTGTATATCTTCAGCCATTATGGAGATCATGATCCCTTGTATATATTCATCATGGAGATTCTTATCTATGTATATTGTACGTGGCAATGACCACTTATGTGATATTTTGTATCATGCTTATTCATGGCCATTGCACTCTTATGTATCTGGGACTGCTATATGTATTTGCAGTTATGTGCAAAGTTGTATCATTGTACTATGTTGATTGGGTGGTTGGTCTTCCATTTGGGATTCTTCATCACTCCACTTCTAGGATGGACTTATAATGCATTTCAGCCATCGTATGACCCCTCTGACCTCACACATTAGGGGGCATCTGTTATAGCTGATTTTACCACACCAGGTGAATCACACTTGTATGGCCTTCCCCTGTCCCTCTACAGACTCCTTAGACCCCTTGGACCATTTTTTGTCCTTTGATGTTTCCTAGACCATCCCTATAAACATGTTAAAATTGCTATACGTGACTTTTAAACCCCTTATCGCGTATATACGCGGGTTTGACCCCTAAAACTGTGTACATCGGGATGTGTACAAAATTTAAATCCTTTTGGAGTTTTCCTTGACATGGATCCGACTCACTTGTCTCCTCGCCTTCCATATGCCTTGAGATCGCTCGGATTCGACCTTTCATTTCCCCATTGAAAAGCTATATAAGGAACCCTTTGGATACATTGAAGGCATAAGAGAATTGAGAGCAAAGAAACTATAGTCCATTGTTGTCGAAACTTGTGCTTGAGTCTGCATCCCTTTGTCCCTTGGAGCACTTTGGTGTTCTTCCCAAGCTTGCCTTTTGCTTGTGAGCTTTCTATCGAGAGATGGAGGATTGAGGTGGTGGAGGCCCAAGTGGGGGATTCAGTTTCTCTGATTTGTAGACGTGCCGACAGAGGTTGTATTCATTGTAATCTCTGATTTTATATTAATAGAAATATCTTTTCCTGTCCAATAATGTATGTTTGAATGAATATTTTATCCATGGATGATTTCAAATGCTTATACGTTTTTGATTATATATGATAGAGTAGATCTAACACCAATATATATAGTATGCTTGTCTTGTTTACATGTTGTTGAGGAAGTGATTCATCAATTCAAGCTGGAGTTGGAAAGCTCAACAAGGATCTACTTCAACCGTCTGGAATAAGGTACGAGATCTGATCCTTTAGTGTTAGATATTTGATTTCTCTTGCATATTGGAAAGGATTGATTTATGGAGTCAAACTGTCTGTTGTGGTACCCCAAGCCATAGGAATTTCTCTCCGTAACACATCCAAATCTCATTAGACCATCTACCCCATTTAGATCAGTTTTTTGTTGAGCAATATGTAATTTTTAAAATTTCTGGTTGTTGAACATCTGCTAGATTATAAATTGTTTTTCTTGGATTTGAACTTTAGAATTCATAGTTTAAGGACATATATAATGTAATGTGTCTATTATTGAAGAGAATGATAGGGTTGTAGAAGAGAGTAATATTTAAAGTACTTCAGATCCCTCACATTTGGACTATATTTACTTAACACTTTGAAGTGGGAAACCAATAAATCATTTGAGTAGCTGGGTTGATGATAGTCAGCAACTTAGAGGAATGAGTGGCACTACGATAGAATTAGGAACTAAGGATAATTTTGTTTCTCAGTTATAGAGGTCTCAACTAGTTGATGACACTCAATCATATTAGGAACCATGATACCATCAGATCACAGGAAAAAGGTGATGCTACTGCCTCACAAGCTGCAGATGTTGGTATTGTAATGATAGAAACTTTATAATCATAGGAAAATGATATACAGAGAACCAAAGAGTGTAATCAATCCCATGTTGAATATAATACAATCTATCATCCTTTGTTGACCATTAGATACTCAAAGTTGTGTATTAATCCTTTTTACCATTATAGAGGACTCTGTAAGTTAGGTTCCCAAATCCTTAAAGGGTTCTAGCTCAATGGAAGAGCGCTTGCCTTACAAGCAGGAGGTTGGTGGTTCAATTCCTCCATGACCTAATGATATTATAATATCGGTTAAAAACAGCTAAATTAGTAAGCAAAAAATAAGAGATAGGTGACCAAACAAAATGACCAAAACTCGTATATAAAATTACTAAAAATGACTAAATTAGTGACCAAAACATGAAAGATGTGAAACTAGGCATTAACAAGGATGCAACACATGGCGCTAATGATGAAGCCAAACATGGCGTTGATATGGTAGAAAAATAAGACGTTACTTTGGATGCAAAATATGGCGCTACATAGGAAGTAAAATATGGTGCAACAATAGAAGAAATATTTGGCGTCATTTTGGTAGCAAAACACGATGCAAAAAAGGAAGCAAAAATTGATGCAAATTTGGAAGCGAAAATTGGCACATATTTGGAAGTAAAACATGGTGCAAAATGGGATACTAAAGTGGTAGCAAAAATGGATGCAATATTGGATGCTAACATGATGCTATTAAGGATGGAAATATGACATTAACGGGGGTGTTATTTAAGAAGCAAAAGCAGACACTCGCTAAGAAGAAAAATATGATGTTATTTAGGAAGCAAATGTCGATGTTGTTTAGGAAGCAAAGTTGGACACTATTCTGGAAGCAAAGTTGGATGCTATTCTGGAAGCAAACCTCGACATTGTTTAGGAAGCAAAGTTGGACGCTATTCTGGAAGAAAAAAAAGAGACGCTATTTTGGACACCATAAAAGATGCTATTTAGGAAGCAAAAAAAGGTGTTTTTTAAGACACTTTAAGTTTTGTCCATGAAGCTTCCCATTTAGCGTCTAGTTTGATCACTCAATGTAAAAAGAAATTACACTAAAAAGGGACGCTAAATGGGATGCTAATTCCAAGATTTGTTGTAGTGTGCATAGTGGTTTTGTGTTATCCAGAGAGCTAAGTAAGAGCATGAAAACCCATCCTCCTAGATTCATAGTAGGATTAACAAGTACTCTAGAACATAACTAGAAATTACACCAACGTCTGACTAACATTCTTTTCACAACTTGACGACAAGTAAATTATATATGTATAACGGTAACTCGCACTTTAAAGGTTGTTGCAACTAAGTAGTTAAGATCAATAGATAAAGAGATAACGCAGTTTAAATGACATAAGAATGATTTAGTATGATGTTATTACATTATGCATTGCATTTAGACCTTTAATCAAAAAAAATTATGAATTTTTGTAGTTGTTACAAGAATGGGTTGGAAACAAAAGATAGCAGTTTCCTAGTTGACTAGCTTTACCTTATCCATAGAAAGGCATGAATAAGTCAGGATAAAGACAGGATCTGCAAGAAGACGCGGTTACTAATTATGGTAGTTAATAAAGTGGCTAGTATCTAACTATTATCAGGATAAAGGCGCTCATGGGGTATATATGTAAATTGTTTACCATGTGGTGTGAGTGGGTGCTAACTATCTAGTCTAGTAGGTAGGAAATTAATAAAAAATGATTAAATATTGTTATCCTAAGTATGGAGTGGGTTTATAATATCCCAAAACCCCCCTTTGATTCTTAAATTATGGTGATATGTCTGAAAAAATTAGATGCATATAAGTGCATATAGGGCCCAACAACAAGGCTATGGCCACCCTTTACAATTTATTCATGTCCAGAAAAGTGAAGAAAGAGACAAAACCACATGGGGAAAATCCTTGCTCAAGAAAGGACAAGGCACAAAATTTGAACATGTATTCAATGTGTCTTTATCTTCACTAGAATGATATGAATGAATTTCTTCTGGTGAAAGGATTTGATGAAAAAATTGTGAACTCCATGATAATTCTCTAAAGTGTAGAATTTGCAAAAAGGAAGAGGAGAGAGTCCTTGTAGCTCATCATCTAATGAAGTAGGAACATTATCTGAATGCCTCTTGTTGCTAAAATACTGTTATATGCAAACACAATCTGAAAATTAAAATATATATGTGCATACTCATTCCCAAAGAGTAGAAAAATCAACACAAACAGTAACACAAT
This sequence comes from Pseudotsuga menziesii, assembly GCA_001517045.1. Classification (NCBI taxonomy): domain Eukaryota; kingdom Viridiplantae; phylum Streptophyta; class Pinopsida; order Pinales; family Pinaceae; genus Pseudotsuga; species Pseudotsuga menziesii. The sequence continues at coordinate 15,264 of LPNX010039622.1, read as the reverse complement.
CAGCTCCTTGTATAGCTACAAAATGGTGATGTGAATCACATATTTTTCTTCCAAAATGATATAGCACATTCCCAAATATGAAATGAGGCTAAATAGAATCTTATATATCATAAATATTATCATATGGAGTAGAAAATACCAAATTTTTAATGTCTCCATGAGGATATAGGGCTAGAGTGGGAAAAGGTTGAGCAACTGGGAAAACTGATGAGTGTAAAAATATGAATGATGGATGGACTTGAGATCTGAACCATAGGTGTTTAAAACATATCCAAACATGTGAAAGATAATTCCAATGATGAATAAGGTCGTGGATAACCAACTAGTGAAAAATAGGCAAGACTTGAAACCATTAGATATAAGTAACATTGCATAGGAAACCAATGAGGAATCAACTAGTGAAATTGGGGTTGGTATAGTCTTATGAGTATTCAAAGGTATTGTATATGGTATGGATAATGTCATAAAAAGCATATCATCCTGAAAATATTCTTCTAGATCACAATTATAACCATTTGAATGGAGTGAGAAAGAGTTGCTTAAAGACAAGTCAAGATCTAGTGAAAAATCACAAGTATTGGGAGATGAATCTAGTAGACTGATAGGTGGATTATTCAATAAAGACACCGAGATTTATGATTCTAATATTTATAAAAAATGAATCTATATTAGATATTTGAGAAAATTATTTAACTTTGGCATTCAAGTCATATTTTATATCACCTTGGAACTACGCACTATGACAATGTTCTGAGGATTCAACAGGCTTCTCTAGCTCATATGGAACTTCAATATTATGCTTCCCAAGTAGTTGAGACATGATGTCCATCTTCTTCTTGAAAAAAAAATTCTTAGGACGAAATCCCTTGCTGCAATAATAGCACTTGATTTTTTTCCCTTTCTTCTTGACTTTCTTCATTGAGCCTTCATCAATAGGCTTAGAAATTTCATATTCATTATCTGAATTTGGCTTCTTCTCTTTTGATCTTAAATTCTTACTTCCTTGAACTATGAGAGCATGATTCTTGTCCTTGGAGGTTCTAAGAGCGCCCATCTGGATCAATTTATCTTGCTCCATTATCACTGAGTAAAAAAATGTACTCAAAGAAGACATCTTCCAATTAGAATTAGCAATCCTAGTAGCATGAAAAGTAGGCAAAAAAACTTAGTATTCAGGACCCAATTTTGATAGGATGGAAAGAATCAATAGATATTCCTTATTCTCAATCCCACGTTGCTTGAGAAATCAAACAAGTGACTTGAATTTGGTGAAGAATCCTTGAATGGAATAAAAATTGCTTGGACTCAATGAGAATAACTCATTCTCCAATTGATGTGCTCTTATCTCATCTTATACTCCAAAGAGAGACTCAAGTTTGGTCCATACTTGGTTTGGAGTGGTCAAACCATCTATATAAAAGAGTGGATCAAGATAAATAGAGAGGAAAAGAAATCCACAGGCTTCATCTAACCTATTATGCCAGTTAGCTTTCTCAACAATAGCATTAGGCTCATTCTTCAAAGCTAAAGTAACTATGTATAGTCCCTTACTACACAATAGAATGTCAATTTTGGCTTTCCATTCATGATAGTTGAAGGGATTCAAGATCATATCTGAAGAGGAATCCATGCTAAGAAGTTGATGCGCTCAAGAATATACTCTCTGCAACTTGTACAAATAAAAACTAAGATAAAATTTGTAAGATCAATTCAAGCTCTTCTTCAAAGAGGAATAGGAGACTGAATGTGCTTTGATGTAGAGAACTAATAGATCCTCAAATATGTATAACTTAAGAAACCTTGCACTTTTATACCATGTAGAAATAGAATCGCTTCCACACTAAAGAAATTGAGGCTTAATACAATGTGTAAGCATGGGACAGGGATCTAGCTACAAGATAATTCTCACAAGCATGCACAAGGAAAATAGAGAGAAGAATAATGAGACTGAATCACATGAAGAAGTGAATAATGAATAATTAATTATTGAATCAATGAATTTATTGATTATTACAATAGTAATACATCCTTATAAAGTAAAATTGATTTTCTAGAATACAACTCATGCTAGCTCATAAATCAGGCTTACTAAATATGATAAACCCCCATAGGTGACTAACGTACTTTCCAACTCTATCAAGGACCTCATGAATTAGCTAAATCATGAGTGATTTTTCATGACTGATGGAAAAAAATGTTAATCCTGGAATTTGGAGAGAAAATCATGGAGGATGGGTTGGAAACAAAAGATAACAGTTTCCTAGTTGACTAGCTTTACCTTATCCACTGAAAGGCAGGAATAAAGCAGGATAAATACAGAATCTGCAGAAAGGTGCAGTTACTAATTATGGCAGTCAATAAAGTGGGAAGGATCTAACCAGAATTGGGATAAGTAACTTCTGGGGTATATATTGCAAGTGTTGACCAAGTGGTGCAAGTGGATGCCAACTATCTATGCTAGTAGGTAGGAAATTAATAAAAAATGATTAAATATTGGTATCCTAAGTATGGAGTGGATTTATAATATCCCAACAGATGTGTCAATCATTTGTCCCCAGAAAATAAATTATGAATATCAATCATTTTTAACTTATTCAAAAGCGAAAAAACAACACCATAACTTTTTTTATGGAGCATCAAAAGGAAGCCCATGGGTTGCGGTGTTGGAGGGATCATCTTTGACAACTATTAGTTATATATTCCTTTATGTTTTACTACTTATTTTCTCTCCCTTGGCTGGGTCTTGAAGGTCGATGGTAATTTCAGTCATCAATGGTGGGGTAATAGGTTACTCCTCTTGTGTGAGATGAACAACTTCACTTGGATTGGAGGGATTGATCTACAAGAGAAAAAAATTCAATGGTGGCATCAAGTTACTTATCGAAAATGATAAAGTGACGTCTCTCTATTTTTTGGTCAATTTAGGTGTGTCCTGTATAGACTATGTTTTGATCTTCTTGGTAATTATTCCCATAAGCATCTCTATATTTTATGTGAATCCTCTTTGCTATTTTTAAAACATCCAGGTGTCTTTCTGTGTAGTCACAATTCTTGGTAACTACATAGTTGACATGGAGGGGTTGAAATGAATGATGTATGGACCTAATTGACAACTTGATTAGATTTTTTCTTGGGCTCTATGTGTTTTCATTTCTTCTACAATTGTGCATAGGGTAGTGATGGTAGTTCCTTATAGAGGAATCATGATGGGTAAATTACAAACCTCGTCTCCTTCCTATAATTTATTGTTTGGAAACATAAAATGCAACCTTTGTCTATGGACAATATGTTGATTCCTAGCTAGTTGTGCACTTCCCCTTAGGTTCCCTTTACTTATGATGATGTAGGTAAATGGATTAATCCAATTATTTCAACTCCCTTTAGGATGGCAGTTTCAAACTTCAATCACTTGAGATAGTAGCTGATAATTTTGGTAGGAAATATTGTTTGTTTTTTGGTATCCTCTATCATTACTCTTTACTAGGTCATAAAAGTATTATTGTTAAATTGTATGTGAACCAATTCCTTCTTGTCCGTCCAAGGCCCATAAGTTACTAATACTAGACCCTTTCAATTGTTAAGAGTTGGAAACTTTGCGACGTCTCCTAGTTCAACATGGGAAAGGCAATAAGAAAATAATTGTAATTAAGAAATAAGTCTTGGCGTATGCCTCCAAGGTGGCCTCGAGGAACTCATTTAAGTAAAAGAGACATAAATTAAATCATTGGCCCTGGGCACAACCTTCACTATGGAAAGTATCTCCAAAATACATTCTCCTTTTCATTCCTTGCAAAATATATGACATGCAATAATACTTGCTTCCATTCTTATTGGAAATAGTAAATTGATTAAGTTGATTTCTAGTCCCTTGTTTCCTCGACACATGTCATAGTGCATGGACAGGTATTCTTCTCCTACCTTTTAGTTATGTTGTTGGAAATTCATGCCGACTTATGGACCATCCATCAAAAGGATAGTGATGTCTTTGAATAACTCAATTGTAAACAAGTATGCTTGGTCAAGCCATAGCTTTTCTTAGTGCACTATGCTTAGGAGGAATTTAATACACTTGTATATTGGAGTTTACGTGTTGAATATAGGAACCAAATAATATTGAGAAATGATGAAACTTTCAAGGATTAGACATTGTTGATGATGTCTTATATGATGTCCCAGTAGCTTAAGGTGACCTATGCATGCAACATGAGTTCTACAGTTTAAGGAATTGGTATATGTTTGTGAATTCATACTATGTGATTACGGTCATTTTAATTTTCCCTTAATTAAATAGAGAGTTCAAAAAATTTCTTGACAGCCTAGAGACCTATCAATTGATTCACATTCATAGAAGCAATAACACATATGCAATTGCATTAGAAAATCAAGCTTAAACTCTAGAAAAAGGGAATTTAATTGAAAACAGGGGAACCCCCAAAATATTTTTGATCCCTTATTGAAAAACATGATTCTATTTACTACTAACCAAAATCTAAATCTCACTACAAGCATTCCTCGAGATCACACTTCAAGAATGGACAACACACATTGGAGGTAAAGATTTTAAGATCCCTCATTCAACATCTTGTGAGGATAACACACCCTATTGGATGGTATATGACTAGATCCGGAGTAAATATTAATTGGAATACACCCCTCCAACCAAGGACAATCCAAGCCATTGTAAAAAGTCCACCTCTATTAAGAAAATATATCTTTCCATTCTTTAAGTTTCTCTGCTAACGTCCGAACTTGGAGGCATGAATGAAGAGTATGAGGGGAGGGGATAATGTTAAATCCCATCTCTACTGAATTAATGTTCCATGCCACTTTTTATTCTAATCCAATCACAAGCTAATTTTAAAGTGTAGTTTAAAAAAAATCATGGGAGATAGATGATGGAAAGAGCCCCACCATTTTGGCTTAACATTCCTTACTGCAATAACACACTACTTTTTTTCTTCTAAATACTTTCATTACCAAACTAGCAGGATCAATGTGACCGAATGATGTAGGAGGGTTAATTTAACTGCAGTTCAACATACCAAAAATAGAAATCCACAAGATTGAAGGAACTATTTAAATTTCCAAAGCCCAATACTTGAAAAAAGGTAAGATGTGAGAGTTAATAACTTGTAGGATTTACTAGTAGCATGATCAATGTCACATTATTGAAGGGAAAATTCAAGTATCCTGAATACTTCAGCCATATCACACCTTTCACCCTGCATGGACCACCAATGTCCAACAACAATAGCCACCTTCAAAAGTTGGATCAAAGTACAATTGCAAGAAATTGTCAAATATGACATACCAAGGGATCAAGTAGTAGTAACTAACATAAAATCCATTTTTTCACATCTTCCATCTCCCAAATACTTGGAATCAATGACCTAGTTAAATTCTCATAGATATCAAGATGGCGTGATATCTCTTTCAACTTCTCAATCTACAAAATACAAAGTCAATGAATTCAAAAATTCCACGAGCTCAATAAAAAGTTGAATATAAGACTATAAATTTAAAATGTATACCTCGGCTTCATGTTGAATAGGTGAAATATAACCCTCTTGAAAAGAACCAAAACTATGTGACTAGTGGCATCATGCTTAATTGGATCTTCAGTTTGTAGTTGTGTCTTGTCATCCTTTTTCAAGTGAAGGAAGTTGATGTTGGTATGACACAAACAAAATTTAAATCCTTTATTTATAAAATGTCAAATAAGCACAAATTCATACCTTAATAAGTGTTTGGAGAAAAAATGGCTTCCAAATGTTACCAAATGGCTATCTCAGAGAAGATGATGAAAGGGTAATTGCAGTTTCTCTAGATTGTAATGGAGGTTATGCATGATTAGCCTACATAGTGGAGAATGAAAGTAATGAATCAATAAACAATGAAATATGAAATTTGAAAGTAGAAGAAATCAAAACCAATTACAACTAATGAATTGGATTGTTGATCAATTTCGTAGCTAGGCATTCCAACTCATGGATATGAAAATAATAAAACATAGTCAAAGTGGAATAGAATAGAAAAAATATGATCAAATCGTTGATGAATCCAACTAGCCCGTGGGACCAATATCCTTACATACATAGTTGTATTTTGAAAAAGTGCCAAATATCAAATATCCTAACTATGTAATTCTACGGTAAATAGAAGAGGTTATATCCCTGGACATAAATTGGCATTGTATCCCACTGTACTTTTCATCAAGAAGCTTTCTACTATATATTTACCCACTCCTTTATGAGTTTTGAAATTGTTCAACTTGATTAGTATCTTTTGTTTCTCTTCATTAAACATTCTATATTAGTAACCTCTACTTTTCTTGTAAGAGTCCAAAGTGACTCCTTTGAGTTTTGTGAGAATATAAATTTAAAAATAATGTTGTCTCAACAAGTTGAAGCTTGATTTGAATGTCATATGGTAAAAATATCCACATAGTGAACCCAAAATAATTTGCAAGTTCTAAGAGTAAAATTTAATTCCATTTTTTCCTTTTCATAGAATTCAAGGCATTGTTGTCATAAACCATATTTAAGAGTATTTACTTCATTGTTTTCTATGTTTTTATAAGTAGATATGCATGGTATGCACCTTTTGAGTGCAGATCTGGAGTGTTTAAGGTGCATACCTTTTGGAGAGATTCCTTTCTTGGGAACGTGATGTGATGATGTACTTAGATGTTAACTTATGTGATATGAATGACGAAGCGACCAAATTTGGTTGGAATTGACTTCTTATAGCTAGGGGGAGCTTATTGGGATGCAATTTCCTTCTTGTTGTTTTCAAGGCCAAATATTTATGTTGGTGAATCTAGAAGTGGTTGTTTAATGGTCAAAACCTAGTGTGCTTGATATGATCACTTACATGTGTGAATTATTTGCACATTATTTGATGGGTTGAAACCTATTTTATATTGTGATCATCAGAGTGTGATCTCACTTATGATAGGTACTGAAGTTACTTCATTGATGGAAGGTATAAATATATCATTGATACCCTTCTTGTTTTGAGAATAAATTAATATTCTTTACTGAACCGAGCCAACCACATGAAGGTGGAAGCTCTTATGGCCCCTCCCCCCTTCACATCACTCTCAATTCCCCATACCCAATGCATGTACTTGAAAAAAAATATTAAATTTATATGCAAACATGTGGATTTAATTTATTATAAAAAATAAGTATACATATTGTTTATTCAGTCACTTCTTTCTAGGTTTTTTTCTTTTGACAAAATAAGCAAGCAACTCATCTTCTGCAAATTGTCGTTCAATTCATTCAACTTGGCGTATTGTCTTCCTAGTATAGTACTCACAACGTGGATGTTTCTACAAGGGGTCAAGATTTGCTACAATAATGTAAAAATGTTACATTGATATCTTATGTTATTATATTGACAATTATTTCATTAAAAAAATATTGCAGAGGTGTTTTTTTCCTGATGTGACCACATCATATACTTCATGTTGATGTCAAGGCTCATCTTGTATAGTAGAACCCTCTACACTCTCTGCAGTTGAAAAATGAAAAAGTACAATTAATATTCATCATTTGAAATGCAATATTTTAAATTATAGCATATGAATTCACTCATTACCATGATTCGAAGCATGACCTTCGATAGGTTGTTCTCCATCCTCGACATTAGGCGGATCATTGATTTCCTGCTAAAAATGAATCAATATTTTATTGCAAATATTTATAAACAACAGATTGCACAATTAATCAATCTTAAATAAAATTTATTGATTTTATATACTTGCGCACAAGATGGATCACTAGAATTCTATGTTTTACCCAGACAATCTTTTTCGGCGTTCAATAATAGATCCAAAGCCAAAATTCAAGTCTTCCTCTGTGGGAACTTCATTGAATCGATCGGACTTCATATTTGCATAATGTCATGAATTTACCTTTTGTAGTTCAATAAAATTAAAATAATTTTCAATTTATTATTTAGATGTAATATTGGTTTTTTGATACTTACAATTCGTGCCGCCAAATTCAAATAACCACCAGGCCCAAGCTTGTGTTATCCAATTTTCTCATGTCTTACCTTTGTGGCCTTTGATGTGTCTGGAAGCCTATGAAAAGTTTGAAATACGTTAGATGATTCAAATTTGATCTAAAAAATAATAATAATAAGGTTTATAATTACATTGTTGAAAGTATTACATACCTTCCTGTGCTTGGTGGTAGCTTTCCTTCTTTTCTCAAATCCCTCTCATTTCCATCTTCCACAAGGGATTTCCACTCTCTTCTTGAAATCATTGGAGGGTGCTCATACCTAGGGTTCCTTTCTGTATGAACCCTAAATTTGTCACTCACAATCTTCATATGTTAGCCAACCTTCTTTAGGACCTCCAATCGATTGGAGGTCTCACTGCTGCACAAGCCAACCAAGCGATTACTGAGCTCATATTTTGAATTTTTAGTTTGATTATCCCACATTGTGCGAATGGTGGGCCCAAAGTTCTCCAATGACATATTATTTAGATGTTTATAAAAAAATTGTTTCCTGCAAGATGATCATGTCAACATTAGTTGAAAAGCAGTGTTTTCTGAGTATATTACAATCAAATTATAAACAATAACTTAAACAATGTATAAATACCTTGGATCTTCTCTATCTTTATGGGAACAATATTTCCGTACATGAAAATTTTTGTATGTAGTGTACTTGTTCTAGTGACATGGGAAGATCCGGGAAATGTTGCTTGAGCATTATCATTACTAGTCTCTGCATCGACCCCTTGTTCTGTACAATCTAGTGTGCGATGACCACTAGCAGGTGCACTCAGATCTGGCCTCAAGGGTTTCATGGAATTTGTTCCCGACTTTTCAGTCAAAAACAATTCCACATGAGATGCAGGTAGAGTCGTATGCTCATGTGACAACTCTCCACGAGCATCACTAGTACCAACACCGCCCCACCATTAGTGTGTGGGTGCAAAAAATCATGTAAATACAAACAATATGTTAGTTCACGATCATATACAAGTACAAATTATAAATTATAAAATCATAAATGAATTTATATTATAATTCAAGATCCTGCAACTTACTTTCAAGGCCTTAGATCTCTTCACCAAAACATCAACATTTGATTTAATATCGTTTCTCTATGGTTTAATGAATAACATACAAAGGATATCCTCATTAATATTTTTAAGGTCTTCTCTATCATTTTAATTGGGTCTAGTGAAGACCCAATTTCATCATGCATGCATGATCTTATCCATTCTCTAATGCTAGATCAAATGTTGAATCAGTAGCCTACAAAATATATATATATAACATTACTAAAATCAAAGCAATATATTGAGGAAAACAACATAATAAAAAAACATATTGCTCATGTTTGATTTCAAAAATTACAATTAGGTATATCAACTTCCTTGAGGGTGGTGTCATCTGATCCACAGCCGGCGGCTTGCCTCGATCATCACCATGCAATAAAAATGTAGAAAATATTATCATATTGAAACCAATATACACAAAGCAAAGATATAAAAAAAACATATTGCTCATATTATATTTATGCAATTAGAAATGGGTATACTTGTTGGCTCGAGGAGCATGTACTTATCTTATCAATGGTTGGGGAGTTTCCTTGATCACTTCTCTGCAACAAATGATTGTATAAAACATTATCGAAATGAAACCAGTGTACTCACGAAAAAAAACCTAATAAAAAAACATAGTGCTCATATAATTATATTTGTGCAATTATAGTGAGGTTTACCTACTTCCTCAAGGATGGTCTACTCCTTTGATCAACTGTCATGGAGATTCCCCGAGCACTTACCTGTGATTAAAAATACATAATTCATTATCAGAATGAAACCAACATACTCATGAAAATAAATAATAATAAAACATATTGCGCATATTATAGTAGTAAAATTACAATGAGGTATACATGTTTCCTCGAGGAAGGTCTTGTTTGATCTACCGGTAGGGATTTTCCCCTATCATCACCCTGCAACAAAAATATAGATAAAATTATCTAAACGAAATGAATATGATCATGAAAAAACATAACAAATAAACATTTTGTTCATATTATATTTGTACTATTACAATGATGTATACATGATGCATCAAGGATGGTGTGCTTCTCTGATTAGCTACTGGGGAGATGCATTGATCACTACATTGTGACTTAAATATAAAAAAAATTAAAGAAATTTGAACAATAGACTAACAAAAAATGCATAAGATATTAGATTCATTAATTAAATATTGGGTAAATGGTTAGATGTAGCATTCCCATAGCAATTGTGTTTGTATCTATTCGATTCAAATTGTAATTAATAAGCAACTCTTCCCTCAAATTAAACACATGGTTTACTTCATGCCACTCAAATATGCAATTAGGTTGCTTAATTGTAGACCTTAGTTGTCTATTATTTATAAACCCTACAATATTCTATGTACTTTTTAGCCTTCCGTCAATATACATCGTCTCTCATTTATTTTGATCCTTGTCTTTCAAGTGTAAATTATTTGTACATAATCTGTATTTGTGCATACTTCATGTATATTGGACCAATCACATTCTATGTCTATAGTTGTAACAAGGTTCAACATACTCCATCAATTCTATACATCTTTCGTAATCAACCTTTATGCCATCCATGCAAAACAACCCCAAACCATGTAATGATGATGGCACAATTCAATATACCCTCCCATTCACACAAAAATATGAGTTTAGTTGAGGAAGATCCTTGGGTACCCATTGTTTCACTAGCTGTTTGTACATAAACGGCACCTCGATGTCGCCTATGGTCCCATCATCATAAGAACATGACCTCCCTTCAACAAGAAAAAATTCCATGCATTTATGGAATTTTCTTCTGATCTTTTAACATTTAGTTGATATACCTAATGTAGACCTTATGGATGTCTCATGTTCCTCTAGTCTTCCTAAAATCCCCTCGCTCAAGGAAGAAAGATATGACAAACACATCTTCGTTTCTACCTACACAATGGGAAAAATGTTATAAAATTATAATATCCCAATTTCAAAATATAATTAACCCGTTTCCATTATAACCCCAATTTCATTAAATTTGGACAAATTTCAGTCTAATCTCCTTTGAATACAAATCAAATTCAATATTTCCAAGCACCAAAACTAGTGTTTCTGAAGTTAGCTAAAACATCGTTCCCATATTTATAATTTAGCTAAGCTAGACACCTTTGTGAAACAATAATTCCAAGACATTTTCAAGGCCATTATCAACTCTTAAAGAACCAAAAGTGAATCTACAAGATTTCGATAATACTATTCAAATAGATCCTTGCAAGTCATCCAACTCTTAAAACCAATCTTTTGAATGTGATCTTAAAACTCACTATTTTGGTCATAATCTCTTCTAGGCTCAAATCTCAAAGTTCTAATTTACCCCTAAAATTTTCAGTGATGTTAAAGTAAGTGCTCATAACATGTAATCAGATCAACAGAATAAATTTCAATGACTTGTACAAATTATAAAAGAACAAGATTATTTAATCACCTGTAGTGTGGGACCCTTCCTAATTGTATACTCATAATAGTACTTTCAGAATTGACGGTGTATATTAAAGTTATAAGTTAGCCCTAAAATTGTTAGTGGTGTTAAAGTAAGTGCTAATAGCATGTAATCATATCAACATAATAAATTGCAATTACTTGTACAAATCATCAAAGAACAACATTAGTTAATCACTTGTAGTGTGGGACCTTTCCTAACTGTATACTCATAATAGTACTTTTAGAACTGATTGTGTCTCTTAGAGACATAGTCACATAAAAGGAACAAGTTGACCCTTAGAGGACTAGTACAAACCAAAGAGAGAGAGATGACAGGTTGTAGTTGGGAAAGGGTCGTTGACAGTCAAGTCAAAGTGAAAGCCCACAAAAATCTAGACACAAGTTTAATCTCAGGATTCTCTAACAACATGTCACTTGGGCTTACATTCTACACTATAGTCTATAGTAGAGACTTCACCTTGGAGCAGTTCAAACCTTAAAAGCAGTAGAACGAATCACCACCAGTGTATATCACAATAGATCAAGTTTCAAATAAAAAAATCAAACCCTATAGACAGTGGATTGAATCACAATGACAACAGATCACAACAGATCGGATCTCAAACAGAAGTACCAACTCAACCACTAGCGGATCAGGATACAGACATATCGAGTCACCCCGAAGACATTGGATCTCCCAACAGTAGGCACATGCAGGCTACATATCTCTCCCACATGAAAAACAACTCAAGAAGTAACATCGACCTACAACAGGAATCTAGAGTCACAATAGACTTAGTAAATAGTCTCCATCCAAACAATACGGATAACCCTTGACCTCGGAGCTTAGATCAACCACCAAATATGGATGATGAATGATGTCAACTATAATTCCTTTATAATGCGCAAATACTTCTAGAGTATTCCCTCAAAATGAGGTTCAAAGGTAAGGACAAATCATCACCTACTAAAAGGAGGTAAATCCTTAACCAAATTATACAATAACAATAATAAGTAGACGACAAGGGTCAATAGTAAGTATTTTAGGTACCATGACACACAAAAGAAGGAGGGTTCTAACACAAGACGAACCATAAATCAAGGAAAGTTCCAAAACCCCCTTTTAACCATACAGACTAAAGGGGTGAGACACAAGGAGGGAGATTAACCCTCTTTACCCACAAGACATAACCATACAGACCAAAGGGTTGTACCAATAAGGTGGTCTACGACCAATCATCTCTCTCTCAAATGTACAAATGTTCCATATTACTTGAAAGTTAATCATCATTTTATAAGGAAGGGTCCATAGTAGTATTTCAAAGTATCACAGTGTGTAGAGAAATCCTGAACCATTTCGTAGCCTGGTGGTTATTCATGGGTCACCAACGATACCCATATGGACATCAATGTTTGATAATAATTAAATAAAAAACAACATTTCAGGTTTAATAATTTAAATGACATTAATTTTCATATAGACTTTATCACACCACATTATATAAATACGAATTTTTCTTTGTTGGAATATAAGACAAAACAACTCACTTCCAAGAAATAGAAATGGCCATTTATAATTTTCCTTTTACATGTTCTTTTTGTCACACTAAACTCAAAATGATTATTTAGTTTTGATGAAGAAAACCTAGGGACCAAACTATGTGTTTCATTTCCTTTCTTGCGTCTTTGCTTGGTCTATCCAAAAATAAGCTTAGCTTGTCATGAAAGGGAAAACAGTTTGGGTTTGGGGAAAGAATAATTAGGCTAATGTGGGGAAAATTACATCTCTCCTATTCCCTCCTCCACCCTCCTATAAATGCATAACTCGTTCCATAGATAGTATATGAGCACACACAAGCATAATACTAACCATGATGAATCTTGAATTAGGTTTTATTCAATGGAATTTCATTTCTAATATTTCAGAAAGGGCTTACCATTTTAATTCCATGCATATTATTTCCCTGTTAATTAAAGAATGCTTATTTTGTAATTCTAGAATGAAAGCTAGTGAAAACTACATTTCCCTCTAGCACAAGAACAAACCTAACTTTAATGATTTCACAACCACAACCACAAGCCACCAACATAATGAAATATTTATTTTTAATACCATTTTGAAAAAAAATCCAATGGAACAAACTAGGTTCTAGAGTTGTTTAGATTCCTCTCTCATCGCTTCATTAATGAGAACCTCCTTTCTTTGTCTAGCCACCAATGTAAGTATCAAAGAAACTCCTTTCTTTGGAGGTTATTTCAAAGCATTGATTGGATTTAGGAGTCCAATGGAGAGTGTGCCAATGGCTAGCTTGATGTACTTGCTTAGTAATGCGGGAATGATGGAAAATGAATTTCCCATAGAAATTCATTCCTCCCTACAAATTCGTCAAAAAAAAACTTCTTCATTTTCATTCACAATTAGTGTTGGTAGAGGATACCTAAAATGATGTTGACATGCTACAAATGATTGGATAACTATTTAATGAAAATTAGAATGTAATATAGGTAAGAAATGACATTGGGGGGGGATTTCCCATTTTTGTTCCACATGAATGTAGTGAGGGTATGTGTGAGGCCACAAAGCATAGCCAACCACTCATAGAGACCAAACTTGGTCTTCGTAATTATCTTCCTTAAGTATGCAGATTCCATGGTACTTGGTGATAGCATTCAACACGTTATATCTCATTGAAGTACTTGGATCCTTAAATTGATAAATAAGGTTGTTAACCTAGAGTAGGGGTTGATAGAGAGTCACAATAATGACCTTTTTGAGGGCCCTTTATTCTATGCATAATCACCACTCATTTTTATTGGGTAATATTAGTGAAGAAAATCCAAAAAGTGATGTATTAGGACATATTTTGTCATTGTACACAACCTTTATCATGTATTTTTTCATCTTTGCACTCTCCTAAGGTGAGGAACAATACGATGGAAAATCAGGCAAGGTGGATGAGGAATAAGAGAAATGGATATGTTTTGAGGGAAATGTAAATTCTTATGCTCTTCAAGTGCATCCAAGTAGGAATGATCAATGATTCATTATATATAAGAGGGAGTTAATTATTCTTTGTTTTTTTTGCTTCACTTGGATAAAATATTTGATGAGAGGAAATATATTGAGAGCGGCCCATCTAGTTATTATATTCCCAAAAGGATAGGTGGTGATCATTGAGGAGATGTAAATGTGATCTTATGCATGATACCATGTTTATTAAATTGATATTATTATATCAACCATTATATTATGTATTCCTTAAGAATGCTATTGTCCATATTCATATTATATGCCAAGAAATCCTTGATAACAAATTGGAATAAAATGAGCATAATCCTCACGGCCGATTTATTTGATCACCATCACAACGAGATTTTTATTGTACTAGAATTTGGATTGTTGGCTTCTACATCTTCACAACTAGACGTTTGTTTTTAATCAATGAGATGATCTTGAGACTTTTTATAAATATTAACCTATATAAATTGACACCCATCATTTGGGTATCAAGGTTTGGTATAGGCAAAATTGGCACTTCTCCATACGTGACGAAACTTACATGTTTGGTCACACGAAGGCTACTTCCAGACACTCAAAGGAAATTTATGGATGGAAGGTCCTATTTGGGACTTCTGTAGCACCCCCATACCTCTTTCTTGGTCTATTGGATGCTTGAGAGTCTCATGAACAAGTTTATAGACCAAATTATCTCCTTAAAATCACTATAAAAACCT
>LPNX010039597.1:312733-356568 GCA_001517045.1 Pseudotsuga menziesii | reverse complement strand
ACCCCCCATGAATGTGGGATAATGCAACATAATAACTAGACAACTTAACAACTATTACTTACTCCCCATGAATGTGGGATAATACAACATACTGATGGAACGACTTACAAAGCATATGCATCTAATAAAATATACTAACAAAATAAAGAGGAGGATTGACACGGGTTCTTAACATTCCCTCCCTCTTAAAAAAAAACTTTGTCCTCAAAGCTTTAGATGTAGAAACTGTTGCTGAATCTGAAGGAGCGGTTCCCATGTAGCATCCTCTAGTTGCATGTTGTGCCACTGAATTAATACCTCTATGATGGACCAAGAGAGAAGCTGACAAGTGCTCTTATTAAGGATGGCCTCTTGATTTGAAATGATGGATCCTTTATTATCCCGTTTTGGTAAAACAATTTGTTCTCTGATGTTGGTTCCAATCACTTGTTGAATGCGAGAAGGAGGAAGTGCCAATTTATAAGCAATAGACCCAACATTCTAAAGAACTGTATATGGAATAGAGATATTTGGAGCGAGCGTTTGATTCCCTTTGAGTTTCAAGGAGGATTTCTTGTAAGGATGCAGACGAAGAAAAACCATGTCACTAACTTGAAAAGTGCGCTCAAAATGGCGCTGATCAGCTTGGTGTTTCATGCGGGTTCTAGCCATGTGAATATTGTCCTGCAAAATGTGAAGAATCTGATGTTGGTTTCGAAGAACCATGTCAAGTTCCTGAACTGGTGAACTACTGGGGGTGTATGGAAGGAGTACTGGAGGTGTGTGACCACAAATTGCTTCATATGGAGTCATTCGAGATGCAGTATGTAGGAAGTATTGTACCACCATTCAGCAAGAGGGAGCCACTTTTCCCATAGATGTTGTTCTTCAGAGGTGAAACAACGAAGATAAGTTTCCCAATAGTTTTTGATGACTTCATTTAGACCATCTATTGGTGGGTGATAAAATGAACTCATATTCAGTTTGGTGTCCGTAAGGAGAAAATGACTTGTGAAAGTTGCGTTGTGGTATGAGACAATGGAAGAAGGGATTCCATGAAGAAGGAATATCTTGTCCATGAAAATTTGTGCGATTGAGGAGGTAGTATATGGAGGGATGGGAGCACAAAAATGATGATATTTGGAGCGCCGATAAACCACAACCAAGATTATGGTCTTACCTCCATTTTTAGGGAGCCCTTGAATGAAATCCATCAAAATATATGTCCAAATACTTGTAGGGATGGGAAAAGGTTTGAGCAATTCAAAAAGGAGTGTAGTTTCACCTTGGTGGTGCTAACAATGAGCACATTTGGAAACCATTTGTTGAATTTCGCATTGCATTCCCTTCCAAAAGAAGTGACATCATGCCCTCTCATATGTTTTCATGAGCCTAGAGTGCCCTGCCGATGGAGAAGCATGGAGTTCATAAAATACTGCATGTTTAATATCTATGCTCTGGGGAAGCACCAAATGACCCTTGTATCTCAGAGAATAGCCATCCCAAGAGAAATGCGGTACCGCAGAAGGGTTACTAACCAATGGATGGATGATTTCAGATAATGAGGAGTCATTGACATAGCCTTGTTGAACAGAGTGTAACCAAGTTGGAATAGGCATAGAAATAGCTGAAAGAGAGATAGGGGCATCAAATGTGCGGGAAAGAGTATCCACCACAAGATTGTCCTTAGCCTTCTTGTAATTGATCTCATAGTCATAGCCCCTGAGTTTGCCAACCCATTTCTGTTGTGTTGGGGATGAGACCTATTGTTCCATTAAATATTTCAGACTCTGGTGATTAGTCTTGATGCAACAAGGATTCCCCAAGAGGTATGGCCACCACTTCTGTACGATGTGCAAAATAGTCATCATTTACTTCTCATATGTGGAGGTGGATAAATTATTTCTAGGAAGGGATTTACCGGTGAATTCCATGGGATGTTCATCTTGAAAGAGGAAAACACCAAGTCCATTGTCACAAGAATCACTCTCAAGAGTGAAGGGCTTGGAAAAATCAGGCATCTAAAGGGTGCATCGGAATGAAATATCCAAGGGAGTATTTGAGAATGCCGAAGGTTGCATGTGAATGAAATGGAGCTGAGTGATGACACCATGTGAATTATTCTTAAGGATCATTTCCATGCAATGTGAACTGATGATGCTAAGAAACCCTGGTTGTAAGCCACTGAATGTGTGTTTTTTTCCAGTGATTAAAAAATGCATCCACAGTTCAGCAAAATCCCATAAGATGGGTCAAAGTGTGCGTAACCATTGAGTGCCCGAAATCAGCGGACAACTAGGGGTATGGAAAACATGTTAGAGCGCAAGTTATAATCTCCAATAGAGATACACACATTGCGGCACTTTCCTTTTCAAGGTAAGGTGCTCCCATTGGAAACCATGACTTTAAATCTAGAGCAAGGATGGAAAAAACAATCAATTTGTTTAGCAATTTGAGGGTCAATAGGTGGCTGCGGAGTGTTGACCTGATCGTCTACTGGATCCTGAGAAGCATCACAAATTTCAAGTGCAGGCGGAGAAGTCACATCTAAGATATAGGGCTTGTGTTCAGTAGATTGTTGTCCCCGAGTGAATTTATCATCACAATTATAACAAAATCCTTTTTCCCTATGTGCCCGCATCTCGAGTTGGGATAAATGCTTGATAGGAGTGGTTCTAGGAGTCAGAGGGATTGGATGTCTTTGGGGCATATTTCTGAATGGAACAAAAGTGGATTTGGTGTGTTGCTGATCCCTAATCTTGTCCTCCGCCAGCTTATCCAACCCTAGGATTTCCATCATTGTGTTGGGACTGGACATTGTAACGTTAGATCAGATTGTATCCTTAAGACCACTGATAAAACAATTTTTGTAGAATGCATCAGAAAATACTTCTGTGTGCTTGACTAAGTTCTCAAATTCTGTCTGATAGTCTCTCACAGTGCCAGTCTGGAAAAGTTTGGTGAGTGCTCCTGTGAATTCATCCAAACCACTAGGGCCAAATCGGTACAAAAGGAGTTGGCAAAAATCTGTCCGTTGGGGCTCTTCATGATCCTTGATGTACCAACAGAACCATTGAAGGGCTTCACGTTCCAAATGAAATGATGCAAGTGGGACTTTAGTGACATCAAATGTGTTATGCATATTAAAGTATTGTTCTGCCTTGTGTATCCATCCACTTAGATCATCACCATTTAAGCGAGAGAATTCAACCTCCGACCCACAAAAGTTGTTGGAAGCAGAGAACTCAGTGTCTGCAGAAGACTCAGGATGTTGTCGGTTGCTCATGGATGAATGCTGAAGATGGAGGTCGAGAAATGTTTGATCCAGATCTTTGAGTTTGGCCTTGATGGTGACAAGTTCTGCTTCCATTTATCTATTTTCTCTTTTTTTTGTTTTGAAGAAATGATATGTGGTGATGCTAGAAAGCCGTGCTTTATCAACTTGAATTGGAGTAAATTATCTATGACAATTTTGGAATTTTGTGCATTATCAATAGTAAATAGATATGGACCCCAGGTATATTCGGCTTCCTAATGGTTCAAAGGTAGTCACTCGGTCACCAAGGCTGTCTCAGGCTTGAGTATTGGGGCAGAAACCCTCACTTCACAGCGCAGGTAAAACTGCTAACCACTTGGCCAAAAACGAGAGCTCTTTGGTTTTTCTCACGGATGGGAATCTAGTCAATCTGGTGGGGTTCGTTTCCCTTTTCACTTGGCAGGTCCTCTCAATGAGCAGCTACTTCAGGGTTGCTGTGGTACTCCTCGCAATGAGTTTTAGGGCTATGCCCAAGTACTTCCCACAGTTAATCGGATAGGGTTTATTCCTTGATCTAAATGAAAAATACCACTACAAGAAGAAGAACTACTGCAATAATCATAGTGCCAGAAAAAATGTGGCAGAAATTCCACCCAATGCCCAAAAACCTGTAATTAGAGCTAGGGTTTTGAGACGCAAACTTTTAAAATGAGCATAACCCAATCTATATTGCTCAGAATCGATATTATATCTAGTTTCTAGAACTGGAACAACCACTCTACTTCTCTCCATGAAATCGGAATAGAAATATGGGCACCCGATCAAAAGATTTTCGCTCTGCAATTTCCGCAGCCGTCACCGAAACTATGAAAAATTGCTGATTTTAAATCCACGATATCTCCACTTTTAGAACTCCAAATGAGATGATTTTTTTTTGAAACTGCGTATTTTTGAAACAGGAATTCAGATATACAACTTTTTGTTCTTGAATTTTCATGTAAATTTTCAAAAATGGATGTCAAAGTCGCCGCCCAATTTTGCCCTTTTTTTTCCAAAAAAAAAAATTCCCACTTGTGCCAAGGAAAGTGCTCTGATACCAGATGTGGAGAACCTCCTACAATGAACAATCAAAATGCATGATATAACAGAAATATTAGAGCACAAAAGAGATTTTATTGATCATGGGCCACTTCGAGCAGGCAACCTCCTTTGAGCAAGCTCAATACAAAATAACTATTTAATGCTTTCATTAGCCTCAACACATACTTATGTACTAAGTCTAATCTAAACAACTATTAACCCCATGAATGTTGGATAATGCAACATAATAACTAGACAAATTAACAACTATTACTTATTCCCCATGAATGTGGGATAATACAACATACTGATGGGATGACTTACAAAGCATATGCGTCCGATAAAATATTCTAACAAAATAAAGAGGAGGGTTGACACAGGTTCTTAACATCAAGATATCGAGACCCTTTAATGGTCTGATATTTATACTTAATATAAATAATAATCTACATTAAATCAATCCATATAATTATCATACCAACTACATCCACAAAAATCATATGCAGTAAAGGAACTACCAACATAATAAATTCATCATATTCATAATAAAAACACAATATCATTATACACAGAACTAACTAAAAACAACGCATAAATACACAGAGGTCGCAGGATCAATTCCTGTAAACGTTAAAGGCCCAAATCAACCCTTACAGTAATAATATTTAACAATTATAACGACCGAGGATCAATTCTTGTTGAGTCCTTTTCATTTACAAATCCTCCTATCGAATTTTGTAGGATTCATTAAATATCCCACTAAATGTTGTAGCGTTTAACTACAAAACAGACCATGCTATATAAACACATAGGCCGTAAGTTAAATTTGCCTAATTTCTACATAGAGGGAAAATCCGCAAATTAATTTATACACTGTAACCATTTTTTGTGGCCCTCGGCCCTTTACATAATAGAGCATCCATAAATCAAAAACCATGTTAATGCTATGATAAAAGATTCGATACATATCAAAGGGTTATACCCACAGTCTCGGTGATTACCATTTAAACTACACAGCATAACCCTAAACAACGAATCAACCATGAAAACAATAAATCATTGCATAGTCGCATCTCTATTGGCTGGAATGCCAATGCCACCTACGGCATGGCCCCAAGGCCAAACAAGGATGTCAAATTCTCCACATAAGAACTTAAACAAGAATTTTGAAGCCACACAGAATAAAATAATGCCAAGAGTAAGATTTATACCCATGAAATCAAACAGTATGTGAATGCAGTATATACATAACCATTAAAACAAAATAAGAATTTCATAGTCATTTACCCAAGTCCTTGTGTCATTGCAAGCAATGGTGTTTCCGGCATTACCAATAAACATAAACTTAAAATTACAACACGCAGGGCCTATCAAGAGTTACCCAAAACACATTTTCCGCATAGAGTTCCCAGTCACAGAATTTCAAATACATAAGTCCCACTAAACCCCAACAAAACCCCAAGTCATTAAACGCATCCCTAATGCCTTACATTTCAATTTATAAACAGTCCCTTTCTCAAAATGCAGCCATTAAAAACCAAAGCCAAACATAAAAACCAACGATGAGTTTTAACTCTGTCACAACAACCATCAAGAGAGGGACAAGTTTTAAACTTGTACATCAACACTTACCCAAAACGGTGTGGCATTGAATCAAGGCGAACCACAACCCTTGATTTTCTTCATACCCTCCAACCTGCCACACAAGACAAGCGACGATGAGGAGTACACATTGAACCCAAACTGAACAAACATATCCATGCTATTAAACTAGAGTGGAATACATACCTTCCACCATAGACAACCTTCCAAGCTCCACTCCAACACACAACACAGAGGCAGAGCTCATGCAACCCTGCTGCAATGACCCAAACCAAAGTGAGAGCCCAATCCCTAAGCTTGAGTCCCACTCATTTCGATATGCATTAATGTCACCACCCTGTCCTCCATTAACATAATTCAATTTTCATAGTGTATAGTTCATGCCAATAGTTAAACCATGCCCAAACAAGGTGCATTGCATACTTTCCAATATGGGCATTGAATGCGTAAGGTTTAGCCATAGTCCATGGCATATGAAATATTCCATGGAAGGGCTATTACAAAATTTTAAAACCATACACTAAGACTATGTTAGAGCATGAACCAATTTATAAATCCTTTATACCATAGTAATTATGTGCCATGTAAATAATAAGTGCAGTAGACCAAGTCACTATCGTAGAGTCCGTAAGAATAAAAATAATAACCCATGCAACATAGGATAGTAAACCATTCATCATGCTATAAATATCATTTAACAACCATCATATTGTCACCAAGATATATCTATAAAACTGAGTGCTAGTGATGAAATGGATAGCATGTCATGTTTAGCTTTTATAAGAAGTTTCCGTTGCCAAGTGCACCTGCATGCAAAATGGAAATAAATGCATTAGATTGTAAGAACTAAGAAATCCTCGGTGATAGGTAGAAAACAGTTACCTTCCAGGTGTTTACAAGGGAAACATGTCCTGCCACTCCACCCCATTTTCCAATAAAAATTTAAGTCATAATTGTTTATACAATCGCAAGGCAAAATTTATAACCACTAAGAAGTAATTGAAACAACTAACATACATATAAATGAATAGCCATAAATCAAGATAGTAAGCAACATCACGACAACATGAGTATCACATTAATAACCATATCAGAAAATATGAAAGAAGGACATAAGAAGAGCTTATGACAATACAACATAGTAAACGAAGAACGACACATTCCGCACAAGTATAAATAATGTCCAGCTCAGGCAGTAAATGACTAGCCTAATAATTTATTTTTCTATTTTCAAATTTTGGTGACATTACAAATGGTATCAAAGCCCAGTTTCAACACTAAGAGACCAAATGGGCAGACGAGACCTTTGTTGCAAGGAAAATAAAGTATGTTTTTAAATTTTGATAACTAACATAAATTTTCCTGTTATTAAAAATTTGTAATTACAGGATTCTAAAAGAAACAAGTGCAGATCATGAACACTGAAGAAGATAACAACTGGCAAGGGAAGTTGAATACCCCCACCCAAGAAGCAGAATTGTTGGTGGAACTGAATTTCGATATAATGAAAACCATACAAAGTCTTCAAGCATACTTGCAGAGTTTCATAGATTATAATCTGAATGAAAGAAAGGAACAACAAGAAATTAATGAAATATTGTTGTGAAACATGACGGGAGGAAGCCCAGAAAGAAAACCCACTCACTCCACAAATAGGTTGAACAAAGAATTTTATCATAAACGGTCCAGCATCTTGAGAGAAGAAGGAAAAGAGAAACATAACCCTGAACCTCCATAAGGAGATTATCAGAGTCCTGCCAGTGATTACTCTCTTTCCCCATGTAGAAATAAACTAAGAAATGATGACAATCTTTAGGGAGAGTTCCAAAAAAAAAATCCCCAACCTACGAAGGAGAGATGAATATGGGGGAAAAATATGAAGAGTGGCTGTTGGGTATGAGAAAATACTTCCAAGTTCATAACTACTCTAGTGAAATGAAAGCTCATCAAGCCATTTATAATTTAAATGGAAAAGTAGCTAGATGGTGGAGATATTTGAAGCATACCAAGAAAGATGAGTTAAGAGAAATATGGTGGAGTAAGTTTTGCAATATTTTTCAAGAGAAATACATGTCGAAAAGATTCTTTGACAGAAAAATGAAAGAGTTTCATGAGTTACGTATGGGATCCATGACTGTGGATGCTTTTATTAACATATTTTTTGATATGTTGCATTATGTACCCTACATAAAGGATGATAAAGTAAAAATACAACAGTTTGTAGGATGTCTTCCTCCCAACTATTGAGAGAGGATTGAATTTGACATGCCTAAAACCTTTGACACCACCTTACACAAAGATAGGATTTTCTATGAGCATGGGAAGCTGAGGCAAGAGAACCTCAACAGAAACAAAGATAGATCTAAGAACTTCTCTAACAACCGCAAACCAGGTTTTAACATGCCATCGTACAGAAAATTGAACAACAATTTTCCATCCAACAAGAACTTCAACAAATTAGGTACAAAGCCATATGTAATAGCTCCAAATGATAACAAGCCAGCAACAAATGGGGGAGCCAATGTTTTCCCGCTGCAAATTAAATGTTGTAAATTCCAAGGGCCTCGTTATGCCCGAGACTGTAAGAATAATACCAATGGGGTCTTACACAACTTGCAGGAAGAACCAATGGTAGAAAACATAGCTGGAACACTGTGAATTTATGCATCTTTGGATGGCCAACATGCAAATCATCAAGATACCATGGTTGAGATAAAAGGTAAGGTCTTGAACACTTCTATTTCAATACTGATTGACCTCGGTGCTTTCCGGAGCTATGTATCACCTAAAATTGTTGATATATGTAAACTAGGAAAAGTTAAATATGATAAACCTTGTCTAGTGCAATTAGCCACAGGTACAAAATAGAAAGTTTCGGAGATAGTTAAAGATTGTGAGGTAAACCTGAATGGTTTTCCTACTAAAGTAAACTTGAACATCCTACGCTTATGATCATATGATATACTTATCGACATGGACTAGTTGGAACAACACCATGTCATGCTCGATTTCTTACGCAAGTCAATCTTGTGTACGGATATCAAATGAAATCAAGTAAAGATTCAAGGCATACCAAAGAAATTTTTTGTAAGGAAGATATATTCTTTCCAAGCAAAGAAGTGCATTAGGAAAGGTTGCAAGCTATTTGCAGTAAACATCCAAGACTTAAGAGCTGAAAGAGAACAACACATAGATGAATTTCTAGTTCTTGTAGATTTCAAGGACGTAATTCCTTAGGAGATCCTAGGATTACCTCCGAAATGATACCTAGAATTTTCCATAGAATTGACACCAGGATCAGTTCTGGCTTCGAAACCCCCTTACTGCATGAGTGCACCATAGTTGGTGGAACTAAAACTGTAGTTGCAGAAAATGATAGAGAAAGAAAATATCCAACCAAGTGTGTCCCATTAAGGAGAGCCAATACTTTTCGTAAAGAAAAAGGATGGTATGATGAGGATGTGCATCGATTACTATCAGCTTAACAAGATGACTATCAAGAACCGATACCCACTCCCTATGATTGATGAATTGTTCGATCAAGTAGGAGGAGACAAGATCTTTTTAAATATTGACCTACGATCTAGGTACCATCAGGTATGGATTCGTGATGAGGATATTCATAAAACCTCCTTTCATACAAGGTACGGTCACTACAAGTTTGTAGTAATGCCGTTCGGGTTGACCAATGCACCCACGAACTTTATGTGTATGATGAACAATATATTCAATAAATATATGGATAAATTTATGTTGGTATTTATAGATCACATCCTAGTTTAATCTAAGAGTAAAGAGGAGAACGAGGAACACCTCTGCATAGTGCTATAGGTGTTACAGGAACACCAGCTCTATGCCAAGTTTAGTAAATGTGATTTTTACGACCACAGATACAGTACTTGGGTCACATCATCTCCAAAACGTGGATAGTTATGGACCCAAAAATTATTAAAGCCATAGAGGAATGGCCTACCCCAACTAGGATCACTGACATTAGATCCTTTTTGGGATTAGCCAGATATTATCGAAGGTTCATTGAGAAATTCTTGAGAATATCTTGTCCCATGACCTCTTTTCAAAAAAAGGAAAATAAGTTCTTATGGACGACGAAGTGCGAGGAAAGTTTTCAAAAGCTTAAGCATATTTTGACGACTGCACCAATACTATGAATCGTAGATATCGATGGGGATTTCGTTGTTTGCACGGATGTAAGAAAGGAAGGACTCAGAGGAGTCCTCTTGCAGAATGATTGCATAATCTGTTATGAATCATGAAAGTTAAAAGAACATGAGTAGAACTACCCCACACATGATCTTGAGTTAGGAATCATCATCCACTCCTTGAAGATGTGGAGGCACTATCTCATGGGAAGGAAATTCCTTCTGAAGACAGACAATATGAGTCTAAAGTATTTATTTAACCAACCGAATCTGAATGTCAGGAAAGCCATATGGTTGGATTTCCTTAGTGAATACCATTTCGAGCTAAAGCATATAAAAGGAAAAGGGAACAAGATTGCTGACGCTTTGAGTCGACAAACCTATATGATATACGAAGTGACTTTAATTCAAACTGATTCATATTTGCACAAGAGGATTAGAATGGCCAACATAGTTAACCCTTTATATGTATAAATCCTCAAGAAGGTCCAAGAGGACGTGTTGTTTAAACAAAAAAAATAGTACAAGGTAGATGAAACAGGTTTGCTATGGTCCAAGGAGAGATTGTAGGTTCTAGAAAGAGGGGACATCTAGTCCAGCATCCTCATGGAATTTCATCGGACACCCTACTCAGGGAATCCGAGATATCAAAAGGTGATATCTGTTGTTAAGAGAAACCTTTTCTGACCTAAGTTAAAGGCCGACATAGCATTAATTATCATGAAATGTCAGGAATGTCAGGTGGTTAAAGCTAAGCACTAGCATCCTTCAGGATTGCTGCAACCATTACCTATTTTAGAATGGAAGTGGGAGGTAATTAGTATGGATTTTATCACAGGTCTACCTAAGAGTAAGAAACAAAATGATTCTATCTTTGTAGTAGTTGACAAATTGTCAAAAGCAACACACTCCATTCTAGTGAAGTTGACCTACAAGGTAGTAGACATTGCCGATCGATATCTTCTTCAAGGAGATATTTATATTGCATGGGATACCTAAGGAAATCATCTCAGATTGAGATACTAAGTTTACTAGAAATTTTTGAATATCCTTATTCCCCATATTAGAGACACAGTTGAACTTTAGTACTGCTTATCACCTGTAGAAAAATGGACAGACAAAAAGGGTAAACCAAATTGTTGAGGACATGTTTAGGATGTATGTCATGAGCAACCCCACCAAGTGGGAATATTATCTACATCTTGCAGAGTTTGCGTATAACAACGGATACCAGACTTCTGCCAATATGAGTCCCTTTGAGGTGCTCTATGGACGAAATTCTAGAAAACCGGTTACTTGGGATAGCCGGGTGGATCGGATCATGTTAGGGCCTGACTTGTTAAAGGAATTGCAACAGTTGGTTACCAAAGTCCAGGTGAACCTTAAAGAAGCACAAGATTGCCAGAAAATCTACGCGGATAAGAAAATAAAAGATAAATATTATCAAATAGGAGACCATGTCTACTTGAATGTAAAAGCAAAACGAAGCTTGTTGAGCTTGGGAATGTGCGGTAATTTAGCACCTAGATTTTGTGGAACCTTTGAGATACTGGCCAAGAGAGGGATAGTGGCATATGAAATAGCATTACCCACTCACATAAGAGTCCATAATGTTTTCCATGCATCATTATTAAAGAAATATGTTTATGACACTAAACATGTGATTGATTGGTCCTTATTACAGGTGGAACCTGTAGGGGATTTTACCCCTGAACCTCTTCATATAATGGACAAGAGAGAGATGTAGCTCAGGAAGCGCACCATAGTCTAGTTTAAAGTGCAATGGAAGCACTTCGAAGCCGATGAGGATACTCAGGATAATGAAGCCACCATGAGAAAGACTTGCCCCTCCTTGTTTCATGATTTCCTTTTGAGTCCCTAGAAAACTAGAGACGGTGTTGTTCTAAGCAGGGAGGGATGTAATATCTTGAATTTTGACCTAACACTTATGGGCATAATCCCCATTGATTATGATGTTACTTTGATGTTTATTTTGATATATTGGGTCAAGGACGCCACTGCATATGAACATGATGATTTGTTTGATATATTGGGCGTAAACCAGTTACATATGTTTTATGTATGATTTTATGTGTTGGGCATGGACCCTGAAGCACATGATTAATGAGATGTTTCATGTTGAGAAAGGAGCTCTGGAGTGAATGAGTATTTGAATTTTTGTGTTGAGCGAGAAGCTCTGGAGCACATGATTTTTTAAGTTGTGTGGAGAAAGAAGCTGTGGAGCACATGAGTGTTTTTTTTGTGTTGAGCGAGGAGATCTAGAACACATGAATTGTGTAAACATTTTTGTTGAGCAGGAAGCTATGAAGCATATGAAAAGATAATTGGAAGTGTTAGGCATTAGCCCTGAAGCCTTCCAAGTTGATGTTGAGCTTTAGCTGTAGAACATCAGATCCTTGGAAATTTTATCCCTAGGTGTATCCTACAAGTAAATCCTAGCATTAGTGTTGAGTGAGGAGCTCTAGAATTGCACTAAGTTTGTAACTCCCTGTTTTTAGAGTTGTGTATGGGATTTGGATAAGCGCTAGGAGTTATTGAAAATAATTACTTACGTCGAGTGAAAATGACTTGAGAAAAATATTGATCTCATCTGACTTATTTATAAGTGATTAAATGAAATTTCGAAATTCTGTATCTCATCAAGTACTGAAGGACTACCATGTTATATGAGGGAATCCAACATGAAAGGATGTTTAGAGTTTCCTAGCCTAGTAGACCTAACCACCTACATGATGGCCTTAATGAAGAAAGTGTGATAAGTTTATGGATCATAATATATGATACCTAAAGACAAGAGTTAACAAATAATATATATATTATTATATATTCTATACATGGTAAGTATAAAGAGTAAGCATAGTAATAATATTAATAATATAAGAAAGAAGGAAAGGCTCCATCTATTATTATTATTATTACTAAAAGAAAATTAAATATTATAATACCTACAAAAGTCCAATTAGGAACTAGTTAAAAGTTCCTAAGTTAAATATTAAAAGTACCTAAATTAAATAAAAGGGTTAAATCAAGAAATCAAATGATTCTTGATTTAACTAAAAAGTATGTCTATAAAGTAGCAAGCCAAAGAGAGACTTGGGGATCTCTTCAATATTTTTGGAATCATTATTCTACCTGTTTATTCTCAAGAGAGTTCTTGGCGAGAATTTTCTTAAGAGGAAAAAGGAGAACTGATTCAGACCTAATATCCCAGTTAGGGAAGCCTTATTTTAGGAGCTCTAAGATACTTGCATGTTGGAACCAGCTCGGGGAGGTCCAGATTAAAACCAGGAATGATTCCGGGTCATGGTTGGGTGGAACGTGGTAGTTCCCAAATGATTGGGTCATCTATATAGAGGTCAGGTCTATTTGTGAATTGTTAATATTGGCTAATTGAGTGTGCAGGTTTCACCATTGGAATAGCTTCGCTTTGTACGTATGAGATTCTTGCATTTTTTTGGTCCATTATCTAGTATAATTCGTATTAGAATATTCAAGTGTTTATGTTATATTTCTAACCCCATGTCTGAAATTGTATCCTGTTAGAATAGTAAGGGCTTATGTTATATTTCTAACCCTATGTTTGTTTCTATTCCTTGTTAAAATCTCAAGGGTTTTCATTTTATTTATAAACCTTATGTTTGTCCAGATTGTTTAAGATTTCTTGTTTTTAATTCTAAACACTGTGTCTGAAATTTATTTCCTGTCCTAGAATTATTTAGGGATTATTTTCTTATATACTTAGTTCTGCATTTATTTCATAGCCTAAACTTTGTTTTTCTTAAAACCTAGAAATTACTCTAAAGATATAGTCTATATATTTATTTTACCTATAAATTCTACTGGCATATTTCATATTGCCAGCAGAACTATATCTAGGAACAAAAAGACTAAATAAAGATAACATAAGAAACAAATCATTTTCGTTAATTAATATAAACAATACTAAAACCAAATCTACAGTCAAGATATCGAAACCCTTTAATGGTCCGAGATTTATAATTTATATAAATAAGAATCCACATTAAATCAAACCATATAATTACCATACCAACGACATCCACAAAAATCGTATGCAGTAAAGGAACTACCAACATAANACTAATTATCTTGTTAATTATGAAAATTTTCATTTCAAAAAAATAATCAAAATAATTTTTTAATAACTATTCAAAGTTTTACATTTATTTCTTAAAATTTAATTATGATGATGGTGTTTGGCCTATTGGAATTCAAGAAAAAGGGAAAGAAAGAAATAATTTGAATTATTTAAAAATATTATTTCTATGCTCAAAAAGCTTAGAAAGAAGTGTCTCTAGCTCGCCATAGTTTTGAGGAGCTAGAAAATAAGACAAGTCATTGTTGGAAGAAAGATTATGGAAATGAGATCTAGTATGGGTGTAGGCAGGGCATTCTAAAAGAAAATGATTTTTATCCTCAATGCTCATAGGCTCTCACACAAATACTTTCATCTCACGACATTTTAGGGGTTGTCCAATGCCTAGTTTCACTATCATAAGCTCATCAGAAGTCACTTGATTATTTCCAATATTAATTTTTATCTTTGAGAACATTAAGTCAGAAATATCATTTGATCCTCAAGATTAGGAAAAATGATATTTTATAGTATCGTAGTTTTCTTTTAATCTCTAAATCTTCTTTGCAACACATTTTTTCTTTGAACATAGAAGTAATAATATTTTTAATGTTATCAATATTTTTGCAGAGTGGTAGCTTTGTTGACCCCCCAATAAACCAGGCTGTGGAAACTTTATTCCACCCCCGTTTGAGGTGAAATTTCTATTAGCACCTGTGCTAAATTTCGAAGTTTTCTACATAAGGCATCTACTCTAATGTCCCTGCAAAGGTTTGGACTAGTAAAAACTAAAGGGTGGGGCCAATTTTTTTTCATATTATATAACCTCAGCAAGTCATGAGTAGGTTCTGAAGGATCTATCCCTAGTCGAAAGTGTCAAAACAGTCAAAAAGTCCTTCAGTGCGGCCTTGGAAATCTGTGCAAGTAAGAAAAATCCAATCAAGGTTAAAAGAGGACCGGATGCACAACAGATATTATGAAAGGGAAAAAAATTGTTTTCGCCAAGGATAATTGGGAGCAAAAGTGTGGAAGAAGTAAAAATTTGATTATAAAAAGTAAATCCCAACTTCTGCCTTCCGCAGTCCAAGATCAACGTCTCAGAACATTTCTACCCAAATTATCGAT
The DNA here is from genome assembly GCA_001517045.1 of Pseudotsuga menziesii. NCBI lineage: Eukaryota > Viridiplantae > Streptophyta > Pinopsida > Pinales > Pinaceae > Pseudotsuga > Pseudotsuga menziesii. The sequence goes on along the minus strand of LPNX010039597.1, from coordinate 341,252 downwards.
CCAGAAAAGAGCAGAGGGGCAGAGATCAGAAATCGGGAGAAGTAAAAATGTTGGTTATAAAAAGTTCAAATCCCGATTTCCACATTCCACGATCTGGGATTCGACGGCTTAGATAGATTTCCTCCAGATCAACAGTCCAGAAAAGAGCAGCATGGTGGAGATTGAAAATCGGGAGAAGTAAACATTTCATTATAAAAAGTCCAAATCCTAATTTGCACCTTCCATGATCTAGGATCCAACAACTCAGAGAGCTTCTTCCCAGGTCAATGGTCCATAAAAGAGCAGAGGGGTGGAGATCGAAAATTGGGAGAAGTAAATATTTCGTTGTAAAAAGTTCAAATTCAGATTTACACATCCTGTGGTATGGGATCTGACGACTTAGAGAGATTCTGCCCAGATCAACGGTTTCGAAAAGAGAACAGGGGAAGAGATAAAAAAATCAGGAGAAGTAAAGGTTTGGTTGTAGAAATTTCAAATCTTGATTTCTTCCTTCCGCGATCTGGGAATCAACGACTCAGAGAGCTTCCATATAGATCAACGCTATGAAAAAGAGAAGAGGGGTAGAGATTGGAAATCAAGAGAAGTAAAAAATTTGGCTATAAAATGTTCAAATCCCAATTTCTGCCTTTTGCAATCCAGGATCCAACGGCTCAGAGAGCTTCCACCCAGATCAACAGTCCGAAAGAAAGAACAAGGGGCAGATATCGGACAGTGGAAATACCAAATGGTTTTGTCTTGAAAAGTTAAAATCCCTCCTTCTGGGATACACAATATCTATTGTTCATAGAGATCCTGCGCAGATCAATGGTGCGAAAAGGAGCATACGACTGAAACGGAAAGGAAAAAAACTTAAAGGATTTGGTCATGAAAAGTTAAAGTTTCATTTTCTGGAAAAGTGTGGGGCGAAAAGGAAGACATAGAAAGGCAGAAGCAAAAAAGTCAGGTTCTCCTTTCATGAAAAGTTAAATTTCAATTTTTCTCTTTCCGAAAAAGTGTGGGTGTGAAAAGGAGGACGCGAAACGGTCGGTTTCTCCTTTCACTAAAAGTTAATGTTCCATTTTTGGCTTTCCAGAAAAGTGTGGGTGCGAAAAGGCAGAAGCGGAAAGGTCGATTTCTCTTTTCATGAAAATTTAAAATTCCATCTTTTGCTTTCCAAAAAAGTGCAAGGGTGGAAAGGCGCGGAAAGGTTAGTTTCTCCTTTCACGAAAAGTTAAAGTTTTGCTTTCCATTTTCCGAAAAAACGCAGCGGCGAAAAAGTGGAACCTGAAAGGTCAGCTTCTCCTTTCATGAAAAGTTAAAAGTTTCGCTTTTCTTTCTATGGAAAAGTATTGGGTGGAAAGGAGGAAGTGGAAAAGGAAAATAATTTTGATTTCAAGAATTAGAATCCCGATTTCAGATCTCCACAATTTGAGATCCGACGGCTCAGGTCATTTCCACCCAGAACGACAGTCCAGAAAGGAGGAGAAGGGAGAAAGTCGGAAACACAAGAATTTGGCCATAAAATGCAGAGATCCCAATTTTTGCTTTCCACCTTCTCATAGCTTAATCTTAGATCAACAACTGGGAAATTTTATGGAGAAGATCAACGGTGGAGAACAATTTCAATAATACAACAAGCACGAGGAAATGAACTTCTGAAATCTGCGAAATCGCTTAAAGGGTCTGTAGGTTTTGACGGCTCAGATCAAGATTGATTTAGATCCATGGTCGAGGAGAATTATGCTAGTTCAAAGTTTCATTGATTTAACTCTCCATAAATCAACGAAATTTTATAGAGCAATAAATTTCAGACACGTGTCTTTCTATCCTTGTTTTGATTAAAAGATCAATGGTCCATGACGATTTCACTAGTTAAAGATGCATGGAAGAAGAAAATATGTTACAGAATGTCGAAGGTTCTTTGAGCCATCATTTTCATCCAGCAGGAATGGTGTCTCAGTGTTCAATTTCCCATTTTTTTCCATTATGCACACCCCAGCATGCTTTGTTGTTTTGTTTTGTGATCATGGTGAATCTAGGTCATAAGTTGTTAGGATTTTATAGTCATTCGGGTTTGATCCCCATTTTTGTAATTTATTTTGGCTATGTTTCGAGGTTGGTCTCATGAGCCTTTTTACACTATAAATATACCCTCATAAGTGGAAGAAAGGGTTGGAACTTTCAATTAGAATCCTTAGCACTCGGGTTTTGTAGCTCTGTTATTTTCTTGGAAGCTTTAATGAAAAGTATGCTCTGAGTTTTCTGAGATTCATAGAGTTGTTTCCTATTCAGTTTGTGTTTCACGTATTTGTTTTCTTCCAATACATTTCTAGGTTGTGTGCAAGGAATTCGTTTGCTAATGCTCCTTCCATCATAAACCATATTTGTTATGTGTTGGCAATGACTATGATGGAATTCATCCAAAGATAGGTGCTATGTTTCAGTTACTTCCCCTTGTTATATTTCTGCTAAAGGTGTTCCCAGAGATTCATCCTTTGATAGCCACCTTTAGTTTTCATTGGCCTCTCTCCTCATTTGCATCTGTCATCACTTAAATATGATTTGATTGAACATCATAGCCACGTTTTCTCAGATTTCATAGGAAAATCACCACTCATTATTGTTGTAAGTCCCTTGAATTTTTCTAGGCTGTGACTCCATTCAACCAATGGTATTTCTTGTCGGTATGTTTTTCCATTTTTAAATATGCAAATATCCTGTTACTATCAGAATCTATCCTTTTGACTGCTTGTTTAAATCCAAATGTATAGGTGAATGACCATGTGACATAGAGAGAACCCTCTCTGATTGTAAGGTTGGACTATAGTATAAATATTGGTTTGAAATGGTTACCCCTGTGAATTCCTACCATAACCATAGGAAAATTACAGGGTGATAACATCTTGGCATCGTTGTCGGGGATAGTAATTATCTTCTTGGGAAATGAAATTGTTTAGCTCTACAACCTGGTTGAGCAGGAGGTCATAGACACATATTGGTTGTACATTGCTCTGGTGACTCCACACAAATTCTGAAGGTGACTCCACTATCAAATAGTGGTGGCCAGAAGAATCCACACAAGGATAAATCCTGATGCAGAATCATTCCAATAAGTCTTTGATCTGGAATGTCTGATTCGAAGGGCCAATAGGCAGCAAAGGTTAGTCATAATTATTTCCTTCCCTGCTGAAGGTGTTATTTTTGTTAGTGATATATCTGAACATTATAATGAGGAGTTTGGCCTAAAATTCCCTAGAACTAAATTGTATTCCAAACTCTCTGAATTGATTTCTGATACCTTTGCGTTTGATTTTCCCCGCATTTCTTGGTCACCCCTGACCTCATAGCCTCAAGGTGAGGATTTCCAAGACCGACCTAACCCAGAGTTCCCTACACTTACTACTGATTCAACCCTGCTAAATTCCACTATCATAAGGCAATCTACTGCCACATTTTTGTCTCCCACTACTTCAAATATGAATCAGCCTTCATCTTCCAACCTCACAACCCCTCACAGCTTTGTAGTTCCTCACAACACACTAATTTTGTCTATCATACCACCTTCTATCCCTCTTGGAAACCCCACTGTAACCCAAGGGATGGATAGGTATTCCCCTTTACAATTCCTTGTTTTTCTTCATTACCATCCCTTACTCTATGGCCAAAGAATCATACAATTTAATGGGGAGAGGGGATACTCATCTGAACAACACTTGGAGTGATTTTCAGACTATACAAATTTGGAGGAGGTATACCATGAGGATGTGAAAGTCAAATTGTTTTCCTAGTGCTTTGTTGGGGACACTAGAAGACCATTCACAAACGTTCCAGACCACTCCATCCTAAATTATTGAGCCTTTAAAGATGCCTTCAGGGACAAATGGGCAGACCAGAAGAACCCTAAGTTGTACCTATCCCAACACCACTCCAGGTGAAAAAAGGAGAGTTAATATGTCTAAGAGTTTTCGGACAGGTTTATGAAGATATACAATGCCATCCCTACCTATTTCAAACTTCCCATTGGCTCTGCCCAACTACAGTATGTTGAAGGCTTCGATAGTGAGTTTATCTTATGGCTAAGCGAGAGGAGATCAACCTCCTTGGAAGCTATGATGAAAGATGCCATAGAAGTGGAGGTAAACCTGACTGCTGCAAGAAAGAAGAAAAGGGATGAGGGAGAATGGAGAAAGGAGGAGGGACAATGGAGAAGAGAGACGGGAAAGTGGAGAAGAGATGGGGAAGAATGGAGAAGAGGGGAAGGATAAAGAGGAGAAAAAAGAAAATATAAAGAACCTGAATAACCCTCTACCTCTAGCTCACATGATGCTAGAATAGACACGATGCTAAGAACCATGGAAAGGATGATAGAGAGACTCTCTATGAATGGTAGACCTCCTCCCAGGGAAAATCAAGAGCAACAGAACATGAAACATAATGCTAGAAGGCCACAAATTCCTCATAATAGGCAGAGAGACTAGAGAATACCTCCTGATCCACCTGTCAGACCTCCATTTCAAGAAAATTATGTGGATTAGGAAGGCAAAAATCCAGCGAAAGATGAAATTCTTCAACTGGACACCGACTCACCCTCCACGTTTCTTACCAAAGAAGAACATGATAAGGCTTGTCTTGAAATGGGAGATATGTCGTCTAGGGAGACAGATGACTTCAAGAGGGGATATCAACTTGCTGTCATGGAGGTGTCGAGATAGATTGGTATGAGGAATAAAGATGTTCTTGTAGTGAAAGATAAAGAGGTAGCAAACAAATCCTCTACCAGCAAACCAAAGAGCATTCCACCCCCGTAAGGATACCTTCACGAATGTATCAGAGCCCAAAGGGAAGGAGAAAAAAGAAGATAATCCAAGCAGCTTAGATTAGGGGCAGAATTATTCCAGTATGGAGTCTAAAATTGCAAAGATAAAAATCTTTGTCCCTCTCACTGATTTGCTAAAATATCTTCAATACCATTCCAAAATTGCCACAGTGTTGAAACCTCCAGGAGAAGTTTATGCAATGTCAGATTCCCTGAAACTCCAAGATGGTAATCCCACCTTCCTTTTTGGACCCCATGTAGAAGAGTCTATTGATGAATGTTAGGATTATTAATCCTCCCTTTTCCAATTTGGTCATATGTCTAAATTAGGAATCATTTCTAAATCGGGATTTCATCCAGTCTATTTTTAGTCACTAGCACCATTGGGTCCACTTGGCCTAATTGGGGCACATGTTTCAGTTACTAAAGTGTAGGGAACACTAATTGAGGCCTACTGCCACTGATTGCACTTGATTGCATCATTTTAGGAGCCTCCTAGTTCAATGAATACAATTTAGGAGCCAATGGGAGTGCTGAAACCAACCAAGGTCAGTTCAGTTCAGTTGACGACTAGTCAAGCTAAGTTAGGAGTCAGTTACATTCAGTTCTAGTCCTCTACATTTAGTTAGCACTAGGTTTACATGGCTACAATCAGGAGGGGTGCATTTTTCACCTACCACAGTCAGTTATCCTTAGTCAACAATGAATTTAACACTTGAGTTGTGTTTTAGAACTCTGATGAACTCCAGTTATGGTTTAGACAAGGTCAGTTAACTATTGAGTCCTCCGATAGTGATTTAGATAAGGTCTTAGTTACCTACAGTCATGTAGAGTATAATCAATTCAAATTTCCTCATGTGGATTTGAATTGCATATGGATATTAAAGCCATTGTACATCTTTGTAATTATTATATAACTACCTTTTTAATTAATGAAATCATTCACAACTGCAAGCCATTTTTGCACTGTTTCAGTCTTCAATTGCTGAGTAAATTGTGTGATCTATTTTGTGAGTTGTGCGTTTGTCCACAGATCTATGTGCTCAATTTAATACGGTATCAAAGCCTCGGTGGAAAAGACACCTCTCCTCCTCAAATCTCCAGCTGCATCATTTTCTTTAAGCAAATTGCTCCTTCCAGTACTGCACCAGAAGTGGAGAATTTACCGCTTAATATCCCAAGTTAGGAAATTGTTGATCAAGCTTGCTTGATCAAATATACTGGGTGTGAAGGATATTCCAAAAGTGTAGACTATCGACCTTACTTTGTATGTTTGATTGTGTGACATATTATCATCTCTTCTTACAGCATTCGCTACAAGCACCCCTTTCTTCTCATTGCATTCGCTACAACAGCTTAGCCATTATTTCTGCATTCAAAATGGCTCATCCTGTAGAGCCTCTCACTCCCTTCAACTATCACCAATGGAAGGAAGACATGGTGGTAATGCTCTGCACCAAGTAACTCTTCATACTCATAGAAGAAACAAAGGCAATTCCAGCTTTAGATAATGACAAAGAAAAGTACTTGAACAGGCTTGATGAAGCCCATGGACACTTGATCTCCTCGATATCTAGAGATCTTCGATTCCACATCCAAGGATTGAAGAATCCCAATGAGGTTTGGGACAAGATTTCCTCCTTATTTAATAAGTAGGATGAGATGAGGATCCATCAGCTAGAACATAATATGATCACTCTTAATCCATCCAACTTCGTATCACTGAATGAATTCTTCACAAAGTTCAAGAACCTGATATATCAGTTGAAGCAATGCAAAGTGGAGAAGGATGAAGATCAACTTATCCTTGCCATCCTCACAAATCTCAATGCAGACTACTCAGTCTTTGTATCCACCTTCCAAACAGTAAGGCCCACTACTCCAAATTGGAATATGCCCACTCTTAATGCCTTCATCCAATCTCTTATTTCTAAGAATGATAAATTGATCCAAATGGGGATCATTCGATCTTCCAAAGATCTAGCTCTGGTTGCAAGAGGAGATAAGGTAGCGAATGACAAAGGGAAGAAAATAGATGAGTCTCTTGTGAAGAAAGGGCAGTCAAAATATCCTTTCGGTTCAAAGAGAAGCAAGAAGAATGGCAAAGACAAGGTCCTCTGCTCTTACTGTGGAAGGGGCTTTCATTCTAAAATCTCCTATATGAGAAGACAACTTGATGAAATGGCTCTTCTTTTGAAGAAACATAACATTTATGTACCTGCTAGTGCAAGGAAGGATGACTCTGAAGAAGAAGATGAAGAATACCAAAGGAAATGCCATGCACTGAAGGCCTTCTGCACATTATCACATGTCTTCCTCATTGATTCTAGAGCTTCCAACCATATGGCTGCATCCAGAGAATCATTGTCTTCTTTTTAGTCCTTTGATGGTCCTAGTATTCAGATGGGAAATAACAGTAAATTCAAAACAAAAGGGAAGGGCTCTGTCAAGCTTGAACATGGAAGGTTCAAAGATGTGCTATTTGTTCCCTCCCTAGCTTCAAACCTATTATTTGTCTATCATATGACCTATACTGGATCTCCAAAGGGATTGATCTTTGGTCCCGAATTAGTGGAGATCACAGATATATCTACTGGGAGAATCATAGTGAATGGTGCTGTAAATCATGCTTCAAAAGCATATGAGTTCTCACATTTCATGCTTCCTTCAGAACCAGTGCACTCTCAACAACCACTTGCAAGGGAAGGTAAAATCATTGCATATACTAGTTTTACAGCTTCTATTAGTATTGTAGATCAATCTTTATCAATTTATCAGATTGAGATTCAGGGTGAATCAGATCTAGATTCAGTCCCTACTTCCAAACTGGAAGCTAGGAAGATCATTGGAAACTCACCTGACACTCAGAAAGGAAAGACCCTTGCACTATGCCATGCAATCTTACCTCCTTCAGAGAGATGCAATAGAATCCCTGTAAGATTTATATGGCAAGGGCTCAGTCGCACTACATTAAGAAGAATGGATATGATCATACACCTCTTCATCCATCAAGAGACAAAGGTTACATTCCTCCTTCCTTCCATCATCATTTTTGGAGAAGAAGGAGAATTCTACATGCTAGGCACCAGAATACATGTGCACATCACACCATGCATGTTGCTTTGCTACCTCATAGAGATGAAGATTGCAGCAACATATTTTTAAGTTTTTCAAACTTGAGACCTGATTCTACCTACTTAGATAGAGGGGGGGGGGGGGGTTTCCCATGTGGTTTTCACCCCAGCTCCTTGTATTAAGCAGTTACTTTATTTTACTTGATGTAATGGGTGACCTATGGTATTAGTTACCAAGGCCCACAGATTGTCCAAGTTAGCATTCAGGAGGGGTGTTAGGATTATTAATCTTCCCTTGTCTAATTTGGTCATATGTTTAAATCAGGAGTCATGTCTGAATCAGGAGACCATCTAGTCTATTTTTAGTCACTAGCACCATTGGGTCCACTTGGCCTAATTGGGGCACATGTTTTAGTTACTAATGTGCGGGGAACACTAATTGAGGCCTACTTCCATTGATTGCATTAGTTTAGGATCCTCCTAGACCAATACCTACAATTTAGGAGCTACCTGGAGTGCCGAAACCAACCAAGGTCAGTTCAGTTCAGTTGATGACTAGTCAAGCTAAGTTAGGAGTTAGTTACATTCAGTTCTGGTCCTCTACATTTAGTTAGTGTTAGGTTTACATGGATGCACTCAGGAGGAGCGCATTTCTCACCTACCACAGTTAGTTATCCTTAGTCAACACTGAATGTAACACTTGATTTGTGTTTTAGAACTCCAATAAACTCCGGTTATGGTTTAGACAAGGTCAGTTAACTATTGATTCCTCCGATAGTGATTTAGACAAGGTCTTAGTTACCTACAATCAAGTAGAGTCTAATCAATTCAAATTTCTTCATGTGGATTCGAATTGCATATGACTATTAAATCCATTGTACATCATTGTAATTATTATCTAATTACCTTTTTTATTAATGAAAGCATTCATAGCTGCAAGCCATTTTTGCACTGTTTCATTCTTCAATTGGTGAGTAAATTGTGTGATATATTTTGTGAGTTGTGTGTTTGTCCACAGATCTATGTGCTCAATTTAATAATGAATATACTCCCCCTTTCTATGTTGTTGTTAAGGATTAATCACCCTTGTAACCTAGGGTCTGGGGTTACCAACTTACTACTAACTTTGCAAACAATCATCTTTACTAGAGAATAGAAATGGAATAGGAAGAAAGTATTGACTTACCCATTTACCGACGGTTGACCCAAGCTTGACCTTCTCCCGCTCCTCTTCTCTCCAAAGATTCTAGGGATGCACCTCTTTCACCTGTAAAGAGAAAATTCTCCAAGTAATATATCATGCATGCATATATAAGAGGTTAGATAAACAATATATCAAATATATAATCAAATACATTCCTTAACCACAATACATGAAATAGAATCAACACAATGTTGGAAGAAGAATTCTCTTTATTAACAATCAGTGAATAAGATAAGAGTACAACCCAGCTTCTGAGATAAGGACTCCTTTGCAACCAAAGGACTCTGAGTTCTGTTGCTCTAAGACTTTTGAATATATACCACTAGCATAACTATGCTCTCCAATATTGATTCATCAATACCATCCCCAAGGCCTCTATTTATACTTTGGTAAATATAGTGATTTCGAAGGTTGGGGTGGTTGAAACAGTTGGGATAGTTAAGGATTAGGGCCCAACTAATCTCAATTAATCATGTTTTATATTTTTTAAGGTCAATCTAAGGTGTACGTGACTATTTATATAGGCAATCCACGTATGACATGTGATTTTCTCAAAGGAAACCCACGTATGCTGATGTACGCGGGTTGCAATGCAGATAGTTGTGCACAGTACATGAGTTGCAATGCTAATAGTCGTGTACGCTACTCAACACTTAGAAAAATTATATAGCAAGTTGGTTTAAGGGTAAATGCATCGCAAGTCATGCCCATCTATAGTGTTTTGGAAAAATTCAATCCTAATATGTCCTTTTCTGTACCAACATAAAGAATGTCGGCACTTGGATGGAGAAGTGTCATTTGGGTTGATAACAGATTCCCCCTTGTGTGTGAGGTCAGAGGGAAGCGATGGCTGGAATACATTATAATCATTATCTTGAAGAACTTAGAGATCCAATGGAGCAGAAGAAGTACCTAAAACAAATACATAGTAATGCCATATACAAAGTCATATCTGAGGATGCCATGTTCAATATACTAGAACACTAGATCCTTATAATATTTGAGTACATCATATGATATAGGTTCAAGACCACGTATATTACAAAGGTGGATCAGAGCCACAATATACAATAATGATGATTCTTCAAAGATCTGGAAACTGTGTAAGTGAACACAACATAATCTTGCGCAACTTAGGCCATAGATATGAACCTAAGGTCTTCGTCAAATATCCAAAAGAACCAATACAATCCAGGCCATGTGAATAGATGTGTTGAAGTCGAACATGGATAGGATTCAATAGATTTTCAACCAATATGTGATAATTGAAAACTGAAGCAAAGGAATTCACCAATAATGAAAGTGAATCCTAAGGTACTATCATAAAAAACTCTAGGTCTTCGTCGTCCGGAAGTGCTGATGAGAAACCATACTGTGATGAGGAAGGCAATAGATCCTCCAATGGATCACAAGAGTGACTAGGAACTGGATAAAGGAAGGGATACACAAGCAATAACAGATAAGACAATGATGGAATCATGATACAGATAAGATGCAGGGCTGAATCCTTGAACAATGAGCATGAAACATAGATGACCCAAGGCAGCTTTTAATTTTGCAAATAATACAACTAGACTTATCTATCATGTAGGAGACATGATCATATTCCCTAGGTATAACGAATAAGAGGAGGAGTAAGAAACTCAAAGTGATAGCTGAACTAAAAGTGAACACTGATACATGAGTATCGAAAAAGACAGAGAGTGCTATGTTCAAGGAAGACATGCTACCACCGTTTGAATCAAAAGAAAACTTCTTCCTTATCTTTCCTGTTAAATTTTAATGAGTCTAGGTAATTCAACTTGAGTCTCTCTTCATTTTTTGACAAGCTTGAAGAGAAGAGGGAATAATGCTTGATAGTGTCACTGATTCGTGGATTTTATGAGCCTGAACTAGTACATGCTCACTTGGTGTTTTCATATTTAGAGCATCTGAAAACTCCGAAGAAGACTCCAGGGGGGGTCCTTTTTCATCCAATTTAGTCTCCCGAGGCCGAAAAAGTGTAAAACATACCACAGAATAACTCTCTTAACTTTCATAGAAGAAAAGGTGAACCTTTTTCGTAATTAGTCAGGGAGGTCTGAAAAGGGTTAAATTACCACCTACCCAATGGTAAGTTTGAGAGAAGCATATAGCTTGAGTTTTAAGAGTGTGAAGGAAAGCAAGATCACTTCGAAAGATCCATTTGAGTACTAGGAATGGGGCTTACAACAATAAACTAGATGTTTTGTTCTTGGTGTTTAACGAGCATGAAAAAGACATAAAGTACACTCAGAATATTTTTGATGTTTAGGTCTAGAGCACTAAAAAGAGAAAACTGAGCTCATACCGGGTGTTCCTTTTCCATAAATTTAGTCCCTCAGGTCCGGAAAAGTGATAAACCTATACCTGAGAATACTCTTCTCCATTCCATAGAAAAGAGAGTGATCATTTCTTGTATTATTCCACATGGTCCGAGAAAGAGATAACCTACCACCAATGTGGATGCCCATTCACATATTCTTAATGAGCCTGAATGGATAGGTTTACTCAGCAGTCAAGTCCATTTTGAGAAGTCAGACCTGGGCCTAAAGAAACTCCATAAGGGTGGGGAGTCCTATAAAAGGATAGTTTGTAAAAAGAGACCAAAATGAGGCTCCATTTGGCATGAAAAATAGATAAGGAGGCTCCCTTGAACCTATGACAAATGCAACATGAGTATCAAAAGACAATAAGTGGGTTCTAATCGAGGATACTCATGTGAGGAAAGTCCTATCCAAGGAAGAACAATGGCATAAAAAAGGTACTAATGGTTAAAATACCATATTCCATGGTCAAAGTGGTAATTCTAGGGTTAAGATGGATTAGGTGTGAATGCAAAAATGCATGTGAATGATGAAAATCCAATCCTATATGAGAAAAAAATAAATCAAATGACCTATTGAGGCCTGGAAAATCGCAGGTAACAATAGTTGGGGATTCTCCCCAATAATGTTCCCAACTAGCCCGTTACTGTTTGGTATCAAGAATCCATCCGGTTTACGATCCAGCTACCATAGGTCAAGTAACAAAATAAAAGGTTTTACCGGTTACGGCCCGGTCCACCATGTGCAGTTTTTAGTTTTTTATGTTTAAGTATGATGTGCAAGTTCCTATCTAAAAATGCAGATTGATAGAGAATACAAGGAGCGGTCACAATGTGATGTGCGGGTTCTTACCTCTCGTCTTAACTCTCTTGCATTTCAATCACACACAGCAAGAAAACTAAACTAACTATCTAACCTATCCCTAGGGAGAAAAATTATCATTATCAATGAGTAATGTATTTCTGCGCATGCATTAAGAAAAATCACAGATAGCTGTTACTTATTTTAGAACACACATTAGAGGAAATTTCAACTCAAAATGGGCCTTTTAAATTTTATTCAAATTCTATGTCATCATGTGTTAGCCAATGAAATTTCTTTAAATTTGAAATACCGTATAGGTCTTAAACACTTTTTTAATATAAATTTGGGGATAGCTATCATAAAAAAAAACTACTTTTTTTGTTTGTATTTTTGACATATCTCCCTGTGTTTTTACTCAAATTTCGATCGGGATAGCTCGTTGGATGCGGAATTAAATTTCACATCCAACGAGTACCCACTCGGCATACTTTTGACGGACCCCGCTACCCCAAAAACAAGAAATACCTGAAAAAATAGAATGATGACATCATCATTCCATTTTTTCAGGTATTTCTTGTTTTTGGGGTAGCGGGGTCCATCAAAAGTATGCTGAGTGGGTACTCATTGGATGCAAAATTTAATTCCACATCCAACGAGCTCTCCTGATCGAAATTTGAGTAAAAACACAGGGAGATATGTCAAAAATACAAACAAAAAAGTAGTTTTTTTCTTTTCTTCCTCCAAAATTAATAAATATTATTTTATTATTTTAACTATTATTTTATTAGTTCATTTTAGGAGGCCCATTTTGAGTTGAAATTTCCTCTAATGTGAACATTAATAGAAGAATGAACAACAAGATAGCTTATTGTTTATGAAAAGCCTTCATTACTCACAGTGGAAATTTCATAGAATAAACTAGAATGCATTCATAACATGAACATAGGCTCAAAGAGTTAGAATGATCTCATACTTAATGGACATATAGCTGAAAACGAAATAGTTCACATTCAACAGATCCATAGCACAACATTTGAAACATTCCACCAAGCTTTCTCCAACATGAAACTTGTAATTCTTTATTACAAAAGGAAATAGTTCTTCTTACAACACGCTCTCACAAATCTATCTAGGAAAAAGTCCCCTCTTACATCTAACTCTCCTATATATATACAAAACAACAAAACCTTTGGGTTTCCCCCCGGGTGACCTTTGGATTCCCCCAACCGTTCAATCCCGCCATTTTGTCTTTTAGTGAGTGCTCATGACTTATATAATATGTTACATTTTAGATTAAGATTTAAGAGCAATTTATAAAGAGGGACCAGCTTGGTAAATGATGAAATTTTTCCAAGCCTAGGCCTCTGCTGCTATCGATTCTTCTTAGTAATCCATCGGTATTTTTTGATATCCTGTTGATCTCAGACCTTCAATTTCTTATTTTTTGAGCAACACCTCTACTTCTTACTTTCCCTTTGTTTAGCCAACTCCCTTCTGCTTTGTCTTTTAGATATGTCTTTTTTGCAGCAGCAATCATCAAACTGGGTTTGAAACATCCTCTAAGTTCGTCTACATTTAAAATGAAAAACTCATAATTAATCTAGAATGCATTCAATATCATCTAACTTTTTAATAAAACGTAAACCACACTACCAATAAAACTAATTATCAAGTGTGAGGCCCTGTACTGTGTTCTCATTACGAAATCCCTAACTCGGTAAAAAATCAGAAACCTCCATCACCCATGAAATAGGGTAAAGGCTCACAAAAAACGGTGGGAAAATCCCTCACGAGCGGGAAAAATACTAAGCATCGGGCTAACAAACTCCTCATCAGCAAACGAAACAACTATATGTCAGATGATTAGTTCACTAAGGAGCCGCAACAGCGGCAGGCATACGGACTACGACTTCCGTGATCAAATGAAAACTTCGGCGATCAGAGGTCCTAAGAACTACGTATCGGTGGCTCAAGACACAAAATAATCCACAGTATCGGTGAGACAAAGCTGAAAGTTTCCGCAATGTTGGCAATATAAATCACTAGATGCCATCGAAATCACGTATCAGAAATCAAAACCACTAATCAATAAAGCGTCAGAACTTGAAAACACTAATCATTGGCGAGATAGTTCACTACGCAGCCGCAACAGTGGGAGACAGACTGACTACGGTTTCCGTGACAATAGAAAATCATCGGTGATCAGAATAGCTAAGGACTGCGGATCGGCGAGTTAAAGCTTAACGCTGCTGCCTTGTGGGAAACACAAAGGACAAGTCCTCCGATCAAATTCAAACATCGTTATGATAGCGATAAAGTAAAAAAGTATTTAAACAATAAAACCAAAAATACCACGTAAAGCGCATCATGAAAACAAGACCGTCCATTGAAGGCATAGAGAACTAATGCCCCAATTTGTTGTTCAACTGAATTCCGACAGTGATCATCGAAAAACCCAAAAAACATTAAGTACTCAAAAGACTTTCGGCTGGGCAGGGATAAAATTAGTTTGTTTCACCTCCGAAACAGCAGCTGCATAGAGAACTAAAGCTCTGATTCAAACTTCAACTGCCCTCCGACAGTGATAAAACCAAACCATTGAAAAATTAAAGAAAAGTTAAGTGTTCAAATAAAACTAAATACGTTCGGCTGGGTGACGGTTATACTAGCTTGTTTAAACTCTAAAACAACGGAAAGAAAATAGTTAATGAGTCATCTGACTTCCGACAGTGGTAAACAATTGACCTTAATTCAAACTCAAGAAAATCCAAATTTGTAGTAGAGGAAAAAAACAGAGTTCAGGAAACCAAATAAATCCACGCAAGATAAAATAAAAAAGGAGGTTCCAAAATTTTAAAAATTTGGGAAAATAGTTGCAGCTGCAACAATTGGCAACTACTTGGTGAACCCAGATCTCTGGACAATTTCTTCCTTAAGTAACAGACTGTTTGACAATAAAACCAACATGTTGTATTCTTCTAGATGTCTGGATTTCCCAAATGGAAAATGTATGTACTTTTAATCATTGATGATAGTCCAATTTAGGAAAATGGAAAACAATATTTAAAAGTCTAGATAACTCTTTTGAGGTCAGGAATATGAATTTCATTTTTTACCTCTGTCTTTGGGTAGTTTCCAGCTTAGACACCACAGGATTGTAACATATGGTAAACAAAAATATTCGTTTGTTCCTCATTCCCATGCCATTTTGCACTTTTGTGCTTTTGGACCTTTTGTCCTTTCTGAGTCCTCTTGCATGCCTTCTCTTCAAATTTTTATTCAAGCTCCTCTATCCATAGTGTCCTTTTGTGTGAGAGATGTATTTAATTTTCATCTCACGGACGGAGAAGAACTTTGGCAATTTTGTACTAATATGGTTCATTACTTTGTTTTGATACATATTGCTTTCTTAGGATATTTTTTACCCTTATTTTCCTTTTGGCTTTCAACTCTTGGCATGGGATCATTTATATATAATATACTGTTTACCTTGCTTCCCTTCCATGGGTCTTTTGCTGTCACCCCCTAAGACATTTTTAAATGTGAGATGGATGGAGCCTCAAAATAGTATTCTAGACCTTTTGATCCTGAGTTAGTTTACAAGGATTACGTAGGACCTCAAGGTGTTCATAGCCATTTAGGAAAATTGATAAACTAGAAGAAATTCTTTCAGATAAATCAATAGTACACAGTCTTATAATCAAGGATTTTAGTTAATCCAGAATTCTAATGCTCTCCATGCGACCAAAAGTTTGCTTCTTTTATTGAAATCAATCAAAATCTAACTAAAAACAAATAGAAATAAATAAATAAAAAATAAACAACCAAATGATTTTATTTATGTACAAAATAAAAACAAAAATTAGGGAAAATAAGGTTTGAGAACTAAACCATTAACTGGTAAGTTCTCCTCCCACCCCTGTAAATCTTGCAACTTGTAGGTTGAGGGGCCAAGCTTGGCTGCAATTAGAAAAAGGGCCTACCCATAATTGTTGAAACTTAGCGTGTTTCCCCTTGTCATCATGCAGGTGATCCCACTTAAGAACCAGATCTCCCACTTAAAATTCCCTTTTTCCAGCTTTATGCTTATCAAACCACTGCTTCAATACTTCTTGTTGGTGCTTAAATCGTTCTTCGGCTTTGGACCTAGACTCTTCCACCTTCACAAGATTATATATTCTATTCCATAGGATCTCATTATCGGTACCTCTATACTCCGGAGATAATATGGAAGAAGGTAACATAATGTTGGGAGGGAGAATCGCTTATTTTCCATAGACAAGGGTGTATGGTGACACACCTAAAGAATTCTTGGGTGTGACTCTATCAGCCCAAAGATCATTCGGTAATGCTAAGTGCCAACTTCTCTGGTTTTCTATCACAGTTTTCTTTAGGATCCTAATCAGATTCTTATTTGTAGATTCTACCAAACCATTTCCTTGTGGGTAATAGTTTGCAGAATAATGCAACTTAATTCCTCTTTCATTTGCAAATGTAGTTAATCTAATAGAAGAAAAATAAGTAGCATTATAAAAAACCAAGGAAATTGGAACCCCAAACCTGGTTATAATGTGATCTTGCAAGAAATCCATGACCGTATCTTCATTCACTTTGTGTAATGGAATGGCCTCAACCCATCTGGTGAAGTAGTCAGTTGCCGTCAAAATGTATTTGTGCTACAAGGAATAATTTGGTTTTATTTCTCCAATGATATCAATCCCCCATTGTTCAAATGGTTCTTTTATAATCACTGGTTTTAAAGGCCTTGTTGCTTTGGCTTGTCTTCCAACACATCTCTAGAAAATATCACACTTTTTGACATGAGCGTGAGCATCTTTAAATAGTGTGGGCCAGTAATACCCGGCTCTAAGAATCTTATGGGCTGTTGTATCTCTGGAAAAATGACCTCCTGTAGGCCCATCATGTAATTCTGTTATGAATTTATTTGCATCCTCTTGCTCTAGGCACCTGAGAATAACTCCATCATAATTCTTTCTGAATAATACTCCATCAATGATCTGATATGAAGCTGATTTAAGGCGTAATTCTCTTTGTTGTTTGGAATTCCATTGTTCTAGAAAATATCCTTCCTGAAGGTAATGAACAAGGTCCTGGTACCATGAATCTGGAGCTATGAATAGAGGACATACATCCACCATATGTAACTCAACTTCATTGTCTCAACTATTTTATTCGTTGTATTTACCTTCAGCCATTAGTTTGCACGGTCCTTGCCCTTTAACTATGGATGCTAGTTTGAATTCAAGGTCACATTCTTGTAAATATGTTACCCAGTTGCCTCTTCTTCCTCCTAACTATTTTTGTATGAAAAAAGACCTTACAGCTGGGTGTGGAACTATTACCTTAGTCCGTCTCTTAAGTATGTATGGCTTGAATTGTTTTACCGCTTTGAAAACTGCATAAGCTTGTTTATCAATAGCTAGGTAATTCAATTAGGCACCCTGTAGACTGGTGCTCATAAATGATATGTGGTACTCATCTCCCTCATCTTCCTTCTGTGTAAGCACTGCTGCCAATGAATCGTCAGATGCGAAAGTGTACAAAATAAAATCTTTTTCGAAATTTAGACTTTTAAAAGATGGTGCATGAGCAATAGATGTCTTTATATTACTAAATGCATTTTTCTCCACATCAGTCCACTTAAATTGTACACTTTTTTTCACCATTTGCTGTAAAGGTTTAACAATTTGAGCAAAATCTCGTACAAACCTTCGCACAAAATTAATTTTCCCCATGAATGATTGCATACATTTTTTGTTATGGGGTAAAGGGATCTGTTCTATGGAATTAATCCTTTCTGGGTCTATGGAGATCCCTTTTTTAGAAACAATGTGACCCAGTAGCTTTCCTTCTATAACTGCAAACGCACATTTCCTAGGATTCAACGAGATCCCATATTTTTTACAACGCTCGAAAATTTGTTTTAGATGGAATGCATGTTCTTCTCTCGTCTTTGAAAATATTGTGACATCATCGAGATACACCACAACACTACAGCCAATCAGACCGTAGAAAGCTATCTCCATGGCCCTCTGGAAAGTAGCTCCAGGATTTATGAGTCCAAAGGGCATTTTCCTGCAAGCAAAAATTCCCCATTTTGTTATGAATGTAGTTTTAAGTCTGTCTTCCTCAGCTACTAATACTTGATTATAGCCAGAGAATCCATCTAATAAAGAGAATAATTCAGAACCTGAAACCATCTGCAATATTTGTTCCATGGGTGAAACTGGATAGTTATCTTTGTCCAAAGCACAATTTAGGTTTCTGAAATCTACACAGAGCCTGATTTCTCAAGATGTTTTTCTTACTGGCACCAAATTGAAAACCCATTCCAAATGTCTGACTTTGAATATAATTTTAGCACCCAACAAATTTTTCACTTCACTCTAAATCAAAGGTTCCAGCTTTGGATGCATCTTCTTCAAAGGCTATTGATAAGGCTTGACTCTAGCTCTAATAGGGATGACATGTTGTATAATCCTTTTGTCATACATTTTAATCTCTTCATATGTCCAGGAAAACAAATCTTTGTATTCTTTAAACAAGCTAATGAAATTATTTCTTTCACCCGGAGAACAACACTTTCCCAAATTTACATATCCGGGTTCAACTTCGGTTCCCAAATTTATCAACTCGAATTGTAAGGACGAGCTGTGAATCTTGACATTTGTTGGCCTTCTGAATTTGTTGTCTAGATCAAACATTTTCTCTAAGGCCCTGACTCCTTTAGGAATAAATTTGTCAAATTTTGATTCAGCTTGGTGTTCTTCATCATCGATTATTGCTCCTTTGAAGGTTTCATCATTCATCAATCATTCCAATATTTGTTGATCATCATCAAAAACTTGTAGATTTGTAATCATGTCTAGAACCGAAGGCCTGAAAAGTAATTCAATATAACACCTATTATTTGAAGGTACAAGCCTTACAGTTGAGGTAGCTAACAAGTCAGTTGCTGCATTCTTTAGCATAGGAATGGATACAATATTAAATGCATAAAAATTTGTCAACAAATCCCACACTTCATTTTGATAAGATTTTAAATGAGGTGAAATGCAATGTATATGATTTCAAATTTGCTTTACAATTATTTCAGAATCCCCATAAAATTTCATATTTTTTACTTTTAGTTCAATTGCTTTTCTTAGTCCCTGAACCAGTGCTTCATACTCAGCTATATTATTGGTACATTCAAACTCTAATCTACATGAAAGGAAATGTTTATTTTTCTTTGGATAAATCAGGACACAGCCAGCTCTTGATCCTTCCAATGTTTTAGATCCACAAAAAAAAGCGTCCAAAAACTATCTACTTCTACTAAACTTGAATTGATAACTTCATCTGAAACTAAATCTACTATTTTACAATAAAATTCATCAGCCCATGAAAATCGAAGGAGATCGGGCTGGGTGTCTGGTGTACTGCTGGCTTCTTCAGCTTGGTAATTTCCTGGTTCTAGTTCAATAAAGTAATTTCCCAATACAGAATTCATTGGCTCATTCTTTCCCTCCAACTGAGTAACATTATGCTTCATTTGAGGTTATCTTAATACTTTTATCTGATTGGAACTTCCCTTATGAGGCAACCACAGATGTGACCAATCTGATGCGAAATATCCATCTAGCCTTGCCGACTAATCTCGACTCAAAATAAGTCCATAAGCATCTAGAATGTATGCAACTATAATATCAATGTACTAACATACCTTCTCATTTGTAGACAAGTGAATTAGGACATCTTCCATTTCCCCGACTACTTTCACAGCTGTTCTATCTAATTGAATAACCTGCCAAGTGGATGGTTTAGGCTGTCCATTAATTCTCTTGCAAACTAAAAGTGGCATAACATTGATTGATGCCCCTGAGTCTACTAAATAGTTGTGCACATTATAGTTAAAGATCTCAAAAGTTAGGAGAAATGGTGGGGTTTTCCCCTTAGAATTACTTCCCACACTTGCTTCACCAATTTCTTCTACAGGTTGATTGTTAGTGGGAAGCTCTTCTTCTGGTACTTCAAGTGCTTTTAACAATTTTTATTTCTGCTGAGGTAAATTGCACAATTCGAATAATGAGATATTTTCCTTAGCCTTTTTAATGTCTTCCACAATATCATACCTCATCTTAGGTGTTTTGAGATCCTTCTTGACATTTTCAGCCTTGTCTTCAATAGGCTTAATAGGCATGTTAATTCTCTTAGGATCTTGACTTGTAATGATAAATTCAGGAATTTTATCAGTTGTAGTGTTCTTCTTTTTATATTTTCTTGAAGTTTCTTGATCTTCGGAAGTATTGACTTGTCTTCTTTTACCTAACACTGAATTCTTGTTGTCACATTGGTTTCTGATGTTTCCTCGTGTTTCAGAGAACCTTCTTCTAATGTCACTAGTACAAAAGCGCAGATTTTTCCACGGAGGTTTTCCACGTTTCTTACTTTTTTGTGTAAAATCGGAAGCAACGGGAACGAGGCATCACTGTATCCACACCTAGCCGTCGCTGTATCCACGCAGGGACTCTTATCCGTCGCTGTATCCACGCCTAAAGCCTTGGATGTCGCTGTATCCATGGCTATTCGTCGCTATAGCGATGACACCGTCTTTTGTTGACTTTTTACAAATAAGAGGTTCGATCTTGTTTTTGTTTTCGTTTTCATGGGCGGTTGGATTAATGATTATAGTTATGGAGGACGAGGAGGAGGAATCAGAGGGAGGAAGAGTTTGAGGCGGCTGTTTTTGGAAATCGATAATAATATTTAGCAAGGTGTTCTCATGCAAATCTGCGTATTTGATCTGGCATCATCGCACCAGCGAGCTAGGGTTTAACCATTGGCCCCATTTACATCTACTTGGAGGTCCCGCCATGGTCAACCCCGGCCTCTGTAAATGCCCAGCAATAATATATGGTTAACTGTTATATTCAGAAGATAGGGAGCTTGTGTCAGGCTAAGGAGGTTCAGTTACAATTGGGTGTTGAATTCTGGCAACCCATTTGCAGGCCTCGGCATTCGGACATATATACAGAAGGTCTGTAATGTATTGGATGCATATTTGGACTGCTATATGGATGATGGGTTTCTCGCATGTTCAGGAAATTATGGCAGAAGAGACTTGTTCTGCATCATAAAGATGAATAATGTGGATTATCAGCATTGATTGATCAGATTATAACAGAGTATATGCAGAGTTCTGCAGTCCAATGGATATACAATCAGTCATAATTTGTTAGGTGTATCTTCACCAGTACATCCTGATTCAACTATAGTATGGTAGAAGGATTTCAGTTGGGTGTAGAATTCAAGAACCCATTTTCTAGAATTCTGAACTTGGGTGCATATACAGGAAGTGTATAATCTTATTCACTATATATCCAAAGTACTTGTGGTATGATTGGGGATTTTTAGCTGGGTGTGGTTCAGATGCATTTGTTGCAGACCTTACTTTGAGGCCAAGGAAGTCCAACTGGTTCTTGAATTCAAGTGATTAAGGTTATCTATATCAGTAGCAGAGCGGCAAGACATTTTGGGACCTTACCACTCTTGGATGAAAGGACTAACCCAGGCCTTCTTACAAAGGAATTGTTGATTTTTCAGGACCTTACCGGAGGTCAAGACCTTTCTCTTCTAAAGAAGGGCAGAACCTTACTTTCTCAAAGAACCCTTCGGTATGATCGGGTAACACCTTTTAGGAGCTTAGCTTTTTTATACCCAGGTAAGTTATCCCAGCTACTCAAAATTCCGTCACTCGCTATAGAAAGACTATAGAGTTTGCTACTCAGTGTAGACAAAGCAGATCGATCTATAATATCTACAGGCCTCTCTGCATTTGGATGAGTCTAGTTGGGTTTTGAGTTCGGGAAATCTAGAGCAACTCTCTGTCTCTGGATGTATACACAGCTAAGAATGTAAATTCACTCAGAGAATGAAAGTTTTGCATGAGGCTGAGGAAGCCCAGATGAGTTTTGAATCCAATCAAACTATTATAAATGAGCTTGTTTTTGCTTGTTTCTAGATATGGTCTTGTACCCATTGGATTGGACAAGGTTGCATGGAGAAGGAGAAAGCACAGGAATGAGTTGAATCCATCGGGAGATGACGAAGAATCCTTCCATTGTTAATGTGGTTTCGGCATTGACAATGGCATGGAAGCATAGATTTATTAATGTCTCTGATGATCAATGGGAGCAGCTGCATTGGGAATTCTTCATTGGTTGTTCGTTTGTTTGGAAGCATCCAGTCCACACAGCTGCTTTCCTTATTTGGGCTCCAAAGTTGATCAAAATTCTATCATTTTTTTATCCTCTCTTGATCTCCACTATCCTCTTGTTGGTCATCATATTCACTATTGGCCCGCAGTTGGAAAGAATGAAAGCCGATAGTGATTTACAGTGGGTTAGATTCAAAGAGGCAGCAACTATTAGTTCTAAGGATGACTTTTGTGGCTGTTGGGCAGGTCAATAGCCTAATGGAGGATTTGAAATTTCTCGAGGGGTCAATAAGCTTGAGGAAAACATCACAGATGATTGGGCAGGATGGGCAGAGAGTCTTCAAGGTTGCCATCAATCACTAGATCAATTCCAAAATAGTATAGAAAATAATGACATCAAATTTGACTTAGATAAAGTCACAGATGAGGAGGTTGGACAGGCAAGAGATTTGGATGTGTCGATCAAAAGCGTTATTCTTGGCAAGGTAAGGGAACTTATGGAGAGGTTGATCGATGAACTTGGCGGGAGAGTAGAGATTGATGCCCTGAATTCCTTGGAGAGCATCACTCAAGTCCTGATTGAGAGCACAGGGAAAGATTATGAGAAACAAGGTAAAAATTGTCTTCTTTCTGCCACGGGAGAAATAAAAAATGATCTATGGTTAAGGAATTATTGAATGTATATCTATGTATTCGATTTGGCATCATCGCACCAGCGAGCTAGGGTTTATCCGTTGGCCCCATTTACATCTACTTGTAGGTCCCGCCATGGTCAGCCCCGGCCTCTGTAAATGCCGAGCAATAATAACTATCTGTGAGTCCTTCTTTGCTACTTAATGGTAATTGTGTTTGAATCATACTTAGCTCTTGATATTGCATGTGTAATTCAGGAGGGGGAAGGTTTTGCTTTGGGGTAAACCACCATGGATTCCGCAGAGGAATGCAAGATGGAAATTACTGAAACGCTTCAGGTTCCGAAGGAGGAATGGAAGGAGGAAAGAGATGTTGAAACCCTTTTGGTTCCGAAAGAGGAATGCGAGGTTGAAGATATTGAATTTACTGAGGGCTATGATCGTTGGAGCCAGTGGGTCTCCATATCAAGATGGACTTTTCTTCTTTGATATTTATCTTCCACCTGACTACCCTCAGGCACCACCGGTAATAATTTGTTACTTTGAAGTTTAAAGTGAAAGTAGGTTTTCATTAGATGTTTCAAATTTCAATAAGGTAATATTTTTGTGTGTTTTTCCCAGTTTGGTCTTTAGTGGATGTTTTATTAAAGTATCATCCCTTTTTTTGGTCTTTAGTTTGTTTTGAATATGTTTGGTGTTTTTATTTTTGTTTTTACAAATGTGTATGGTGGAAAAGTTTTGCAAATGTATATGGTGTAATATTTTACAAATTTAATTGGAAAATCTCTGTACTGGCAATTCAGGTTGCATTGGGTTATAGCAAGGTGTATAATGTGCAGAATCCATTTGACTGGATGGAGCTAATCTCTCTTCAGTGAGTGTTTAGGTTTTCATTGTTGATTTTTGTTCCCCTGCCTATGTCTTTACTTGGAAATATGTAATTTTAAGTGGTCTCTTTTCATTGTTTTTACTTGGAAATCTGTACATTAGACTGGTCTTCAAGTTCAAAACCACACGTTTGAAATTAAATACTTACAAAATATTGTAAAGTACAGATATGATACTATTTACTACAAAATCCATGGAATCTGTACAGTTGACAAGTACATCAGTTGTTTGTTGTCATATCTGGGGCGAAAAGAAGCAAAACTAGTGTTCTCATGTTTTTTTACCACGACTTTAGTAGATAGATGGTTGTGTCTAAATGGCAAGCCTGACAATTCAAATTTGCTCAATTGATCTGACTCACGTTTGACTTGTGTGGGTCATACTTGTGAGTCAAATAGCAAGTCTGACTTGTGGTCAAGTCAAATGTGGAGGGGCAACTCAACTTGGTTTATACAAAGAGCAGAGTCAAACTTGGGAGTAGGTTCGGAGCTAGAAGAGCCTGGTAACATTTTTATGATATCTTAGAGGATAACCATGTAGGTCATTTTCCGCAATCGGAATTCCATTTCTGCCTTTTGTGGCGTTTCTTTGTTCCTGTGTATATCCATGATGACTGTACTTGTCAAACGTGCCTCTTTTCTACAAGATAACTTTCCCATATGCATATAACCAGGATATGATAGAATAAATAAATTTACACAAAAAATACAAGCAAATGGCAATTGCAGATATGACAGCCAAAGCTTGAATGTTTTTTGTTTTATTCCAATGTGCTTAATTTGCTGTTGTATATCGTCAGTCACTTAGGTGAAGAACCTAGAGTCTCACTGGAGATGAATCACCATGAGTCAATTGACTTTTTATTATATAGCTCACTTATAATAAATGTGACTTATAAGTTATTAGTTATTACGTATTTATATAAACTTAAATCTATTCTAAACTATATACAATAAATTGACCATTATAAATAATCCTATGAATATTTTCTAAGAAACTTTGGGTAATCTATGCATGCATTTTCTTTATACTGTTTTCTGTTCTGTGGAATGGTCTGGCCATGCCCGTTTTCTATTCACTGTTCTTCATTTTAATGCTTGTTTGTATGGTATATAGGTTGGACCACAAACTATTTTTGTAGTTGGTAGGGAGGATGATATGGAATCAACTCAAAGTAGTTTTCATGATGGTGATGAGGATGTTGATGATGCTGCAAGCTGGGAAACTGTTGATGATAATACAAGCGATGCATTTGAGGCTGATAAGGAGGTAATGTGATTTATTTTGATCAGAGTGATTGATTTTTTAGGTAGTTTGTCTTAGCATATTCTCTAGTAACATATCTGTATATAATGAACAGCTGGAACAGGTTGTAGAAGATATTCCAAACCCAATTACTACTGATAGAAATCATGATATGGAAACTATAACGTTAGATGAAAACTTGAATGACTATAGCAATGGTGGCATGTCAATACCTCGTGCAGCATTTGGATTTGTTGCTAGGCTTTCCACTGGTCTATTTGGATTTCGAGGTCCCAAGAGCTTAACAAATTCTATGGATGCAACTTCTCAGGGTCAAACTGCTCTGCAGAATGGACTTGAACAGAGCTCTGATGGGACTGAGATGAGCAATGCTGAATGTGAAAAACTGACAAGAGATTCCAAGTGTCATCAGTTGGAACATATTGAAGATGGTTTGAGTCTTATTCCGTTAGCATCAAAGGTGACAATTTCTAAGAGCAGAGTAGAATGTAGTGGCCACATAAATGAGGAAGATGTTCAAAGTTCCTAAGACAGAGTGCAAGTTTCCACAGGAGAGTATTCAACAAGCAGTATGCCAAATCATATGGATCAACTACATTGCTTGTTTGTTTCTGTCCCTGGTGAAGATTATCAGTTCAAACACTTTGACAATGTTAAGGACCCTCTGGACCATTACTTTTTGAATGAAACAGCCCAGGTATTTTTAGAGTGTACAGGATTATCTTATACTTTCAGTCTAGTATGTTTTTGTCTTTACTTGTTCTTCTTGATATTAAGAATCAAGATGATATTGCATTTTTACTGTAGCAATGCTAAGTGTTTTGATATCTTTTAAACAGAGTTCTAATGATAGAAATTGGTTAAAGAAAGTTCAGCAGGAGTGGAGTATCCCTGAGAAAAATTTACCTAGTAAGCACTTAGTTTTTTCCTTGCTCTCTTATTTGGAATAATATTTTTAGCTAAATTATACATACTAGCATGTCTTAAGATCCCTTATTATGATTCATGACTGGACAGACATGATTTATGTGCGAGTCTATGAAGATCGTATGGATTTGCTGAGGGCTATGATCCTTGGAGCCAGTGGGTCTCCATATCAAGATGGACTTTTCTTCTTTGATATTTATCTTCCACCTGACTACCCTCAGGCACCACCGGTAATAATTTGTTACTTTGAAGTTTAAAGTGAAAGTAGGTTTTCATTAGATGTTTCAAATTTCAATAAGGTAATATTTTTGTGTGTTTTTCCCAGTTTGGTCTTTAGTGGATGTTTTATTAAAGTATCATCCCTTTTTTCTGGAGAAATAATTCCCCTCACCCTCCTGCATTAAACATTTAGAGTGAGGAAGATGGTATCTTTCCAGCAACACCCCACGAATTATCTCCCTTACCCCATTTTCCTGGATGGAGGGTGGTATAAACCACCAGCTGCAATAGTGGCTGGTAACACCGTAGGACTTGGTGGGAATGGATCCCACGACCTCCCTGGGCATTATGCCTTAGTGGAAAGGGTTGAACCTTGGGGTAGTATCATACCCTTTTTTTTTCTTTCAAGATTGGTTTTAATGGTGGAAAAACTTTGGAGGCAGTATACTATCATTCTCACGGGCTTAAATTGAATCCTAATTTATATGAAACTGGAAAAGTATGCCTGGGTCTTCTAAACACATGGACTGGCAGAGGAAATGAAATATGGGACCCCAAAATTTCAAGCATTCTACAAGTCCTCATTTCTCTTCAGGGTCTTGTACCAAACGCCAGACCGTACTTCAATGAAGCAGGATATGATAAGCAAATTGGTACTACTGAAGGAGAGAAGAATTCTCTTGCATATAATGAAAATTATTTTCTACTTACATGAAAAATGATGTTGTATCTTCTACATAGACCTCCACAGGTATAACAGATCTTTCTGCCGAGGAAGAATTTGTATCTTGGTTTAATTCATCACAAGTTTTGAGTCATTCAATAAGGTCAATCTTATTTATTTTGTTGGATGCATCATTTTGAAGGATTTGTTAAAGACCACTTCCGAAGATGCAGGCATTTCATTCTTGCCGCGTGTGATGCATATATGAAGGGTGCTGAAGTTGGATCTCTTTCAGAAGTGCCATCAAGTTCTTGCTTAGTTCCATAGAACAACAGTTCGGTTGGTTTCAGGCTGATGTTAGCCAAGGTTATTCCAAAGCTTCAATCAGCATTTAATGAACTTGGTAGAGATGATCATCAAAGTCTCTAGACATCACTCCAGTACTTGGAAGATACAGTACACACTGAAGCTTAGTTGGTTAACTCATACATGTAAATACACAATATAATTGGTCTTTGGGTCAGTTACATGCTGACTAGGATTGTTTTTGCAAATTTAAGTGAAATTCAAAATTCAAAGATTTTCTATTTTTTTATATTCTTGATTTGTATAGTTGTAAAATAATCACAATTGGAAAAACAGGTCCGTGTGTTGTGGCAGTATAAGTCGCATTTCATCCTCTTCTGGAATATCTCAGGATTTGTGGCAAGACTTTTCAATTGGTTCTTCATTGGGAAGTATTTAGTTCCCCCACCACTTATTGCTTGAAGAGAGCATAGATTTATAATTTCAATCTTTTGATTGGTGGGGTTGCCATCTGTACTGAAGTAATTAATACTGAAGATTGAGATTGCTGACATTGCAATGTCAATAATTTAGCAGTGAAACATTGTTCAATAATTGAGTGAAATGTATGAATGGCATTTTGTCAGTTTGAAATGTTGTTTGTTTCATTTATTATTGATGAGAATCCCAATCAAGATCTATGTATGAGCTGAGGTTTTGAATGCACTTTGAACTAAGCATCACTGTACACTAATGTTAATGAAATTGAATTCCAGTAAGTATAACAACTACCTCTTTATAAATGTGAGTGAAAATATTGATCACCATTAACTCAAATTCCCCACTGCATATGAAATTATAATCCATCAAACCTTATAATTACAGCCATGCTTAGAAATGACCAACTTGTGTATGAGTTACATCGTGGCAGCTGACCTGCCCCCCTTGTCGTTTATTTTTGTTATGTAGGCATTTTTTATGAAATATATTGGGCCAAATATAAAAATGACTTCCTAAACCATCCCTTTTATTTATTTCCTAATTGTCCTCAGCCTATACTGCAAACAACTATTGCTTGATTCTATGATGCAATATTGAATTAAGATGATAAGTGAGTGTGTAAGTGTAAATAATAAACAATCGAACAGGGCATGTTTGGCATCTTAGAATAGTTTCTATGCCTTCAAATTCCTTATT
>LPNX010039597.1:218445-312384 GCA_001517045.1 Pseudotsuga menziesii | reverse complement strand
TCTTGAAGAACTTTGTGTTCTACAATACCCCAGTTATGAACCCCACTAACGTCAATCAGTTGCTGAAAGAGATCAGCCATTCCATGCTCTTTTGTGACTCTGTTCGATCATTTTGTGTTTGTTCTGTATTTCCCTTCTTTTGTACAGAGAAATAAAAGAAAATGCATTGGGTAATTGTTTCTTTGTACTTTAATGTATTATGGGATCAGCCAGGAGCACGATCTGCTGTTGTCAACTATGTTTGTGAGTTACTGATTATTTCAGGGATGCCAGACCTGATCATTACTTCTTTGATTCCCATATTTTTGGCTCCTACAGCAACTAACATCTGTATTTATGTTAGAGGCTTTAAATATCCTTAGTCCACTTGTATTATTATATTTTTATATTTACGAAGATAATTTATGCTCAGGTGTTAGAAGTTGTTATGATGAGGGTAAGCGTACAACTAAGACTTTGACGATGGACTATCACCGGGGGGAAAATGTGGAGGTATTGACTCCTTTATCTCTGTAGTGTTAATGAGTTTCCAGCTGCTACTTGAAACTAAATTTTGGGATAGATATTACAAGCTTAAAAGTAGTGTATTCTCAGATACTTTGTCTTATGTATCCCTTTGTTATAAATTTTATAAATGAGATACATAATTTATATGTGCCTTATTCTTAGTTCTTGGTTTTCTGGACATAAGTAGTCTCCTTACAAGGTAAAATATATATTTTAATAGTTTTGAGTGTAATTACTGTTCCCACAAGCATGATAAGCGGTCTAGTATTCTCATGTAGGCTTCCATTAGTAGTTCACAATACAGATTATTAACTTTTATGTTTGGTCATGTCCAAATACATTCTTCTGTGGTGTGCTTTTGCAATTATGTCAGCCCACTTTTCTTACATAAATGACCTTTCTTTTTTTCCCCAAGAAAAACACACTTTTATTTCAAGTAGAAATATGAGCACATTCCTTACAGTCCTTGCATTTGCATAAGTTAAGAGGTGGTCCTCTTCATGCCCAGCAAAACATGGCCTATAGCTTCCAAAGACTACATATGGTATCTTTCCAAAAAACAGTAAGGACAAACATGCCCAGTGGACTGGGGCTAGCAAATAAGCGATCTCCAAATTACCTATTACAAAATCAGTCCCTTTATAAAAGATTGTCCAAAAATTAAGGCCTCCAAAACCACCAGAAACAATCCACCAGATCTTCCGAAACAAAATGGACTTAGAAATCACACCGGTTCCCTAAGGATACCTATACAGACTCATTTACATTGTGAACTAGGACATAAGCTCTAGCTTGAATTTCGAGACTTTGTTTGGATAGAATATCGGCCTCTTCATTTAGTTCCCGAAAAATATGATGAGCACGAACCTGATAAAAAAGGGGAAGAATATCCTGGATCTTCTGCGCCAAAGGAGAGAGTGACCAGTTTGTAATCCTGACCCTGCCTTGTACATGCTGAATAACCACAGAGTAGTCTCCATATAAATTTAGAGATCCCACTCCTAAGAAAAATGCCCATTTTAGGAGGTAGAAAAGAGCGAAGAGCTCACCTCTGTTGTTTGTGCCAACTCCAACATGAGCTTTGAATTGATAAAAATTTACATCTGATAATTTTAGGACAAAAACAGTACCACATTTATTGCTATCATCTTGGCTTGCCCCCTGAAACATAAATGTCCTTTCCTGTGAATGTCGACTGTCCTTTTTAGCATATCAAGGATGTGTAATGCTAATTATGTCATAATAGTAGCTTTGATAACTGGTGTTGTAGTAGGAAGTCTGTAAATCTATGTCTTCAAGGGGATCCAGAATGTCCTCAAAATTCTTCAAAATAAATGCAAGGAAGCTAAGTGCTGGGACTGAAATATAGTAAGACTCCTTTCTAGAGTTTTGGTCCACCAATTATTCTTTTTGTTTTTGAAGACTGGGTTTATTTAGTGGTTAATGATCATATAAGATTCAGGTGTATGAGAAGCCTCAGACCTACTTCCACATGGAATTGGTCTTATGGCATTTGTATTTTTTTTAAAACAGTTATAGCCGTGGATACAGAGACGACAATTTTTTTAAAAATTTCACAGCCGTGGATACAGTGACGGCCAGCCGTGGATACAGCGACGGCCAGGCGTGGATACAGCGACGGCCAGGCGTGGATATTTCAATGCAAATTATGGGTCGTCTCTATTGCGACGAAATTGTTTCCACAGGAAAAAAAACACTTAGACGTGGCAATATCCAGGCTTTTCTGTGGATATTGCCATGTTTTTGCCGTGGAAAAATTGATCACTTGTACTAGTGTGTATCAAACGTTGAGACACAATCCCATAACACTAAAGCATCTTCCTCTTGCTTTTCTGTGGATTGATCATCCTTTTCTTCCTCATTATCAGTTTCTGTTAGTTTGGAGTCCAATAACTGATTCATTACCAATGTCATAGAATTTATCCATTGGGGGCAATTTTTTTCAGAATGAGGCTGCTGATGAAAAGTGGAAAAATTATCCATACCTACCTCGGTTAAATTCATTGATGCAGGACTGTGTGGAGGAGGTTTATGTTGATTGTTGTCCTCCCTCCTCTTATAGTAAGGATTATATGCTTTATGAGCTTCCTTTTCTTTTTCCAAATCTATTACTCTGTTGGATAGCTTCTACATCATCTTCACCATTCCTTCAAAATACTGCGACCATTCATCCTTAGGCTTAGTTAGTAATAAAGGTTTCTTACCAAAATCCTTTTCTTCCGACTACGCAAGATAATCTTCTATGCTCTCCTTCTTAGCCTCTACCCTCTCAGCTTCTTCATAAGTTTTTGATAATGTAGGTTTGATTGACATATTGGAAAATAAGGCCAAATCAGGCCCTAGAGCTGAAGTATAGTATTCAATTAGCACTTTATCAGATAGTTTATCAGTTGCAGAAAAATTCTTTAGATAAGTAGCAAATCTTTGAGTGAAATTATGCACTTTTTCCTTTCTTTCTTTCTTCAAAGCGCATAACCCTTTCATTAACGCTGCATGAGATTTTTGGAATGCATATTTATTTCTAAATATTCTTTCAAATGTGTCCCAGTTTGTGATTGAGTTTGCAGGTAGAGCGAAATACCATGAGGCTACTTCTCCTTTCAGGGTATGTGGAAACAATCTGCAAACTACATCTTCATGTTCTCTGGCCCATATTCCCTCTATATCCAAGTAAAAACTTTGCAAATGATCATCTACCAGAATTTTTTCACTTGGGTCAAACTTAGGCAACATTTTCTCAAAAGCTTGAGGCAAGTCATGCAAAGGAGGTGCCAGGTTTAAAGGTGACCCAGCCTTCCAAGCAGGTGGTGGATTTGGTTGGTTTGCATTTGCATGAGCCATGATTTTTGGTGGAGAATGAGGTGGTGAGGGAATAGGGGTATGAACAGGTGAACAGTAAGGTGTATCTGGGCCCAACTAATTCAAAGGTTGATCAAATTCCTATAGGGCTACTTCTACCAGTTCTTAAAGGTCTTCTACCACACTGAATCCTCTAACTGAGGGCGATCTCTTTCGATATTCTCTTCTGGGTAAGACATGAATAATTGGTAATCCTCCGATCTTCTTCACATATGCCCTAGTAAATCTTCTTAGATCATCAACTACTTCGTTATCTATAGGATACAAATACTCTTTACCCTTCTCTTCAGGAGTTGGATTGTGTTATCAACCCAAATGGCACTTCTCCATCCGAGTGCCGACACTTCATATGTTGGCACACAAAAGGACATTTATGGATTGAAGGTTGCCTAAACACTATAGATGGGCATGACATGAGATGCATTCACTATCCACCCAGCTTTCCATTTTACCTTTTTATATGTTGATTGTTGTACGCGACTCTTTCCACAGTAACTCATGTACATATGCGACTATCTCCACAGCATATCACATACTGTACGTGAGTATTGTCATTGCAACCCATGTACATATCTATACATGGGTTTCCCTTATAGAAACTCATGTGTCGTACATGGGTTGCCAGTATTAATTCTCGCGTACACCTCCATTCGACATTAAAAATAATATAACATGATTAATGGATATTTGTTAAACCCCAATCATTAACTATCTTAACTGTCTCAACCTCCTCAACCTTCGAAACTGCTCTATTTCCCTAAGTATAAATAGAGGCCTTGGGGAGGGAATTAATCAATCATACTGAAAGAGCAAAATTATGCTGGTGGTATATCTTCAAAAGTCTTTGGAGTTGCAGAACTCAGAATCCTTTGGTTGCAAAGGAGTCCTTGTTTCAGGGGTTGGATTGTACACTTATCTCATTCACTATTGTTAATAAAGAGAATCCTTCTTCCAACTTTGTGTTGAGTCTCTTTCATGTATCATGGTTTGATGAATATTTATGATTATGCACTCTATATATTTTTTATCTAACTTTTCATATATACATGTATAAGATTGTACTTGGAGGATTTTCTCTTTGCGGGTGAAGGAGGTGCATCCCTGAAAGCTTTGGAGAGGAGAGGAGTGGGAGAAGACAAAGCTTGGGTCAACCATTGTTAATCAGGTGAGTCCATCATATCTTCCTATTTCCTTTCTATACTTTAAAGCTGATTGTCTGCAAGTTTTAAGAGTACGTTGGTAACCCCATACTCTCGGTTATAAGGGTGTTTATTCCTGAACAACAGAACTAGCAACTTCGTTGGGTAGCCTAGACTGTTGTGGGTTATTTCTGTTTACTATTGCCCAGTCTTTGCCTTGAGTCTGTGTGTGGTATCCTGTCTAGGTTCATGCTTAGGATAGTGTTTGAAGACCTTGAAATTTTTTATTTTTATTAGAAAATTTTGTACCTGTACGTGGGTTTCTCTTGCATACATTTGCGTATAGAGGCCTACATACATGGGTTTCTCTCTAGGACAGTTGCGTACAGTACGCGGGTTTCCCTTATACACAGTCGCATACAAGTCTTAGCATTGGAATTTTTGGGTTAGGTTTTTCTTGTCCCTGTCCCTCTATAAGCTCTGTTTGCTGGTTGGTCTTCCTTATAAGCACTGTACTTTGAGTTTGATGACCTTGTTGGCCACACCTCATGCTTTCTTGTAAATCCCTTGAGTTCTTTTGTTTGGATTGTCTTTCTGTTCGCAACTTGAAGTGGATTTGCATGTTTGGGTTATAGGTTTAAGTGTCAGTTGTCTGAATCAGTGATCAAGGTTCCAGAAATTGTTTATTCCAGTCTATTTTCAGATAGTGATTGGTGTGCCACTTTCCTTTGTGTGTTTTCGATGATTTCCTTTCATTGTACCCACCTAAGCTAGGGTTCCAAGTCTTCCTTAGGTGGTAACAATTCTTGGTCTTTTTAATCTGTTTACTTCACTTTGCTTACTTTATACAGTTTCTTTAATTCAAGCATACTCAAGTTTTTTGTGCATTTAGGTGCATAGTAGTCTTTGAGCATTTTAAAAAAGTGAAAAGAAAAACATCTTAAAAGCTTTTGCATTTGATTTTGCATAGCGTAGTTTTTCTTTTAGTTTTTTAAAATATAATCTCAAAAAACTACAAAAATATAGTCTTAGTGTTCTCTTTATCGTTGCATTTTCATCAATTTATATTTACAAAAAAAAAAGTTTCTTGTAGTAGTGATAATTTGCTTTGAAAACATACACCTTTTCTTTTATATTTCTTATCAAGAAAAAAAACATCATAGTCCTTCACTCCACTTCCTTCTGAGTAAGAAATAGCCCTTAAAATGAACACAATAATTAAAATTTATTAGTAACTTTTATTTTTTAGGGCCATTCACCTACTAGCTTAGGTTAGACTTGTGGGATAGGAAGTGTAAACTTCCCATAAGTTTTAAAATTCAGACATAGTGGACCATTTGATAGGTAAATCCTTATCTTTATTGATAGTTTCTGGGAAGCTCCTCTCAAACGGGAGTCAAACACGAGGCTGCGTGGAGGAATTGGACTGAAGAGATAACCCTCCGATTCCTTGTCAAAATTTAAATCAGGACTTTTATGCATCTGGGGATTCTATCCTAGATAGAGTTTCAGGCTCAGCTACCCTGGCCATGTGTAAGAGTCAGTCTTGTGACCATCCCCTTAGACTATTGGTATAGCTCAGGTAGCCTTTAGTCTGTTGACATCTAGGGTTCATACCTAGGTAAACCAGAAGTCTATTTCTGGTTCACCTTGGATGGGCTTGGAAGGTAACCCTTGTCGAAAGTGTAGGAGGGCAGTGGGTGATTCCTCCGCTTGTGCCTAAGAACCTCTTCAAGGACGCCAAGTAACTGTTCTTCAGCTTTCTTCGGGAAAGCATATCTTTTATCCTTGCTGACTGTTGAGACTTTAGGAAATTTCGTAGTGATTTTTCTGTGGTTTTTTTGTGTTTAGATGACCTAAGGGTTTGAATTGTCAAATTTTCAATCATGGAGGACCAACCTATTAGAAGGTCACGGAGGTTACAAAACCTTCCTCCTCTCATCATATTGGAACCTCCACCTCCACCTCAAAGGCAGAGATTTGACACAGATGGTTCATTTGAACCGATAGGAGTAAGTGAAGTTCCAAGTGAACCAGCACTTAGAGCTAACCATTTTGATTTTAATACAGTTGAGATAGAAGACTTGTAGGCTGATGAGTTTGTAAGGAATTTTAACACACCCTTGACTGACTTAAACAAGCCTATGATCATCCAGGTTAGGCCTTTTGATTCACCTATTTTAGGTGTCCCTTGTTAGAATAATCAACCCATAGTTAGCTACCTTAGACATTAATTTAATTATTTTTGTCTTATTTGCCTAGTCTCATGATTCCACCTTATGCAAGTTGTCATTTACCTATCCATAGTGGTCAAACTTGCCTATTTTGACTCATGTAGCGCATGGGAAACCTCAAGGAATCAATTCTACTTTATTCCTAGTCTCCTAGGAACCCTTCTGCTTTTTCTGCTTTATTGCCTGCTTTTTCAGTGCTTTAAGGCAATTTGGAAAGTTTGACTAGGTGAGGTGAACTAGTTTTTTGTCCTCCACATCCTCCACTCTTTTCTCCTATGAAAAGAATGTATGAGTTGTCATTCCATCACTCTTTAGCTTGACTAAGTGATTTTTCCAATTCGTGAGCTCCATGACTGATTTGGAAACAGCTTTTTGCACCTATGGGGGATTTGCTTAATTTTAGTAAGCCTGCTTTTGACTAGATTCGAATTGCTCCTCATGCATTCAAATCCCTTATGTAATTATTTAATACATCAACCTATTATATTATAGGGTTGGCTATTTTACACTGAGTTAATACAGTTTAGTGTTCAGCTCCATTTTCAGTCTCTTTTGTGAGTGATTTTGCATGATCAATTGATAATTGTTGTGAGTAAAATTGTTCTATCACTGGGTTCAATTTCCACATGGTATCAGAGCCATTGTAGATCAATTTCTCTCCTTCAAAATTGTTTTTTAGGTTCGACATCAGTGATTGGGAGCCTTCTACTGACAGCTGGGACAATTTATGAGCTATGGATCAATCTCAGAAGATCATCTTGACTCCCTTCAATTTATTTGAATGGAAAGCAGAGATGGAGATACTGTTGAGAGAGAAAGGCCTCTACAGGGTGACTATGGCAACAGAAGCAGAGCTAATGCAGCTGCAGAGAAGATAAAATGGCACAACAGGAGGGATGAGGCCTATGGTCTCTTGTGTCTAAGTATTTCCAGAGACCTCCTTTTCCATCTTGATAGATTGACATCACCGAATGAAGTATGGGAGAAGCTTGCTGATATTTTTGGATAGACAGTTGAGATGAGGGGACATCAAATCGAAAATGAACCGATCTCGCTGAGTCCAAATAGCTTTGAATCTCTGCAACTTTATTTCTCCAAGTTCAAAGCACTTGTTTTGCAGCTAAAACAATGTGGGATAGAAAAGAAGGATGATCAGCTGGTCTTGGCCATACTCTCGAAGCTTGGCCCTGACTATTTAGTGTTTGTTTCGACCTTCTATGCCACAAAGTTGACAGCTCGAACCTGGAAGATGCCTAGCCTTGCATATTTCATGGAATCTCTCACACAAGAACAAGACAAGCTAGTGATGATGGGCACCATCAAACCATCCAAAGACCAAGCTCTGGTTGCTAGAGATTCGAAGGTGGATTCAAAAAGAAAAAAGAAAGATAAAAAGCCACCTAAGCAAAAGAGAGACAAGAACAAGTCTCTGGAGGAGCCACAAGGTTCCAAGAAGAACTACCGGAAGAAGAAGAATAAAGGAGAAATGAGCAAGTGCACATACTATAATAAGGGCAATCACACTGAAAGCTCTTGTATGAAGAAGCAAATAGACATGCTGACCCAAATCCTGGAGAAGAATGGCATCTCCCTTCTAGACAGCTCAAATAAGAGAGAAGGAGGATCAAGTTTAGATGACAGAGAGAGAGTTCATGCATTGGTTGCTGGCACATCAAGCTCACCTAGTTTCATCATTGATTCTGGAGCTTCAAGACACATGGTTTCGACCAAGGAGGCATTCTCCTCACTTGACATGTCGAAGGGACCACCTATAGTACTGGGAGATGACTCTCTCACTGAAATTTTGGGTAAAGGGAGGATTGATCTTGATCATGGTCAGTTCAGCAATGTGTTGTATGTGCCTGGTCTTGCCTCCAACCTCTTATCAGTGTACTAGATGACTCACACTGGGTCTCCAAAGAAGGTCATATTCTCCCTTGATGAATTTGAGATCATAGAGATCTCAAGTGGTAAAGTCATTGCAAAAGGAGTTGCAAATCATGCTCAAAAGGTATACATGTTCTCACACTTCCTACCCTACTCAAACCCCTCTTCTCTTCTGATTCATGCTAATGAGGCAATCAAGCTTTGGCATGAAATATTTGGCCACCTAAATTACAAGTATCTTTCTGATCTTAGTGAAAAATAGATGGTCATAGGGTTTCCCAAGATAAAATTTTCCAAAGGAGTCTGCCAAGGTTGTATCCTAGGAAAACACCCAGAGCATAAATTTGAGAGAGCTAGTCATGAGAGAACCTCTGCACCCCTCGAACTGATTCACAGTGATGTTGCTGGCCCATTCCCTCATATGTCCATGAGTCAAGCCAAATATGCATTGACTTTCATAGATGACTTTTCCAGGTATTGCTGGTTTTACATCCTGAAACACAAGTCTGAAGTTTTTTGCCTCTTCAAAGTCTTTAATGCTTTGGTTGAGAACCAGTCTGGGAGGAAACTCAAGGTCCTCAGATCTGACAATGGTGGTGAGTATGTCAAGTCTGAGTTTATTAATTATTGTGCAGATGTAGGTATTCAAATGCAGCATTCTATCCCTTACACACCACAACAGAATGGTGTTGCAGCCTATATCCAGAATAGGGTGCCTCACAAATAGCTAGATGGTATGACGCCTTTCAAAGCATGGAGTGGGCACAAGCGAGATGTGACCCATTTCAGGATCTTTGGCTCAATGGCTTGGGCTAGAATTCCAACAGAAAAGAGAAAGGCTTTGCAGCCCCAAAGCCAAGAGTGCCTATTTGTTGGGTACTCTGAATATTCAAAAGGGTACAAACTGATAAATTTGATCACAAACAAAGCCTTCATCGAAAGGTGTGTTCAGTTTCAAGAAGAACCCCTTGCATCAGTGGAAGTTGGAGAAACCTCTTCACCACCTGAACCTCTGAAAGTAAGTGAAGAGTTTGTTGAACATGCTGATTCTGATATGTTTGATAGTGATGAGTTTATTTCAGACCCTAACATCCCTACAAGGCCAAAATGGGCATCCAAGACACTATATGCAGCATGAGAGCTAGCTGGGGATCCCAATGACCCAAGGAGGACTAGATCTAAATTTGAGAATGGTCTGTGCATGAAAGATCCTATGTTTGCTGAGAAATGATATTTGATGGTGGAATCAAATCCTCAAACATATGAAGAAGCAGCAGGAAATCCAAGATGGCAAGCATCCATGAAGGAATAGTTCAACTCACACTAGAAGAGCAACACATGGGAGCTAGTGGATCTTCCCCCAGGGAGGAAGTTAGTTCAGTGTAAGTGGGTCTACAAGACAAAATTTGCTGCTGATGGTTCACCTATGAAGTACAAGGCCAGATTGGTAGCCAAGGGCTACTCACAGGTTCATGGCATATATTACAATGAGACCTTTGCACCAGTGGCAAAGATGGACTCCATCAGGCTAGCCTTAGCCATTGCATCCTCAAAGCAATGGGAGGTACATCACATGGATGTAAAATGTGCCTTCCTGAATGGATATCTCACTGACGAGATATATATGCAGCAGCCTCAAGTATTTTCTACTAACCCTTCTCTTGTGTGCAGGTTGAGAAAGTCATTGTATGGGCTAAAGCAAGCCCCCAAGGCTTGGTATGCCAAGATTGATAGATTCTTGCTATCACTGAATTTTGTTCGGTGCAAATCAGATCCAAATGTCTATTTGAATTTAATTAATGGTTCATTAATGATAATTGTGTTATATTTTGATGACCTCCTCATTACAGGAAGCTCAAAGGATGAGATTGCTTCCTTGAAGGGTGCAATGAACCAAGCCTTCTCCATGACAGATTTGGGGCTCTTAAGTCAATTCTTGGGGCTTGAGATTGCTCAAACCAAAGCTGGAATCAAGGTGCACCAGTCCAATTGTGCCTTGGATTTTCTGAAAAAATTATAAATGAAGGACTGCAAACCAAGCAAGACTCCTTTCCTTTCAGGAGTGAAGCTGGAAGAAGCTGATTCTTCACCTATGGTAAACAATACACTGTATAGGAAATTGATTGGATGTTTGTTGCATATTACACATACTAGACCTGATATTTTTTATGCAGTAAGTGTGGCTTCTAGATACATGGATCAGCCTCATGAGATCCATTGGAAAGCATCCAAAAGGATCCTTAACTTTGTTCAGGGAACAAGGACACATGTGATCTTCTATAAAGCAAAATCTGATCTTGATTTGATTGGGTTTACTGATAGTGATTGGGCAGGTGATAGCACAGATAGAAATTCCACATCAGGATATGTGTTCATGCTTGTAGAAGGGCCAATCAGCTGGTCAAGCAAGAAACAGAGTGCCATTGCACTCTCATCTATAGAAGCAGAGTACATAGGAGTTGTAAATGTAGCAACTCAATGTTTATGGTTGCAGGGATTACTTGGAGAGTGTGGCTTTGAATCAGAGTACTAAACTACCATCTACTGTGATAACTAGAGTACCATTCGAATCTGCAATGATCCAGTTTAGAAGCAGAGAACCAAACACATTGAGATCCATATGCACTACATCAGAGAGCTTGTGCATGATGGCACCATTCACCTACTCTTCTGTTCATCTTCAGAACAAGTAGTTGATATCTTCACCAAAACATTTTGTGAGAAGACCTTCAGCACTCTCAAATCACTGCCAAGGATTGCTGATCATGCTGTGAATCATGAGTGAAGACAAGATTTCCAAATTTTGTTTTACAGTCCATGTTTAAGGGAGGATTTTCCCATGTGGTTTTTGCCTCTTTCCTTGGTTGTATGGACATGCAGTATGTAAAGGGTGACTAAGCCTTGTTGCTAGGCCCTATAATTTTCTGATATATTACTCATAAGTTAAGCTTAAGGGAGGGTGTTAGAATAATCAACCCATAGTTAGCTACCTTAGACATTAATTTAATTATTTTTGTCTTATTTGCCTAGTCTCATGATTCCACCTTATGTAAGTTGTCATTTACCTATCCATAGTGGTCAAACTTGCATATTTTGACTCATGTAGTGCATGGGAAACCTCAAGGAATCAATTCTTATTTATTCCTAGTCTCCTAGGTGCCCTTCTGCTTTTTCTGCTTTATTGCCTGCTTTTTCAGTGCTTTAAGGCAATTGGGAAAGTTTGACTAGGTGAGGTGAACTAGTTTTTTGTCCTCCACATCCTCCACTCTTTTCTCCTATGAAAAGCATGTATGAGTTTTCATTCCATCACTCCTTAGCTTTCCTAAGTGCTTTTTCCAATTTGTGAGCTCCACGTCTGATTTGGAAACAACGTTTTGCACCTATGGGGGATTTGCTTAATTTTAATAAGCCTGCTTTTGACTAGATTCGAATTGCTCCTCATGCATTCGAATCCCTTATGTAATTATTTAATACAACAACCT
Organism: Pseudotsuga menziesii; assembly: GCA_001517045.1. Taxonomy (NCBI): domain Eukaryota; kingdom Viridiplantae; phylum Streptophyta; class Pinopsida; order Pinales; family Pinaceae; genus Pseudotsuga; species Pseudotsuga menziesii. The sequence continues at coordinate 300,255 of LPNX010039597.1, read as the reverse complement.
ATTATGTTACAGGGTTGGATATTGTACACTGAGTGAATATAGTTTAGTGTTCAGCTCCATTTTCAGTATCTTTTGTGAGTGATTTTGCATGATCAATTGATAATTGTTGTGAGTAAAATTGTTCTATCACTGGGTTCAATTTCCACATCCCTATGGGAAAGATAATGTCTACTATGGGAGAAAGTTCTTTTGCTTTCACCTCAGCCTTTCTGGTTGAAGGGGTACTACCTCCCTCGGTAAGTGCCCCTAGATCTAGCATACCTACTACGCCATTGACTCCAGTGAGCTGGGTGGTCCAAACACCAGTTCCCACAACCCTAGTGGGTGATTCTGGTGACATGGTTACTAGGATCCCCATTATACCTATTGTTCCTTCTTCCTTTGCACACACTGCCCATAGTGGTCTGGTAGGATCCTTAGCTTTCATCCAAGGATTTCCTTGGAATGGGGGGCATATTCCCCCATTCACTCCATACGTAGCCCATCACCTTCTTATGTAGGAGTGCAGTTTGGAAACAATACCTCTTATGGGTAAGGTTTCCAAACTCTGGTCTTGGCCCCATTCACAAGCTCTCCCTTTTCGTTGTTTAGCGGAGGGATACCTGCTCCCTTTTTTCAAACCCCAGTTTCAGCTGGGACGACCCGAACTTCGTATACTGCACCTCCTACCCACAATCCTATGGCTTGTGGATGGAATCCGTTTCAATGTAATCCATCCACTTTGCAACCGGTGGCAAGGGGCAACCCCACCTTTACATATGGGCATTCGGGGGCAAGTCCCTCAAATCCCCAGACTGCCACTTTTAGTGCTCCCGTATGACCCAAGCTTCCTTTCCTGGAAATATTAAACTTGCCAAATTTTTCGAAATTGATGAATGAACCAGTGAGGCATGACCCCTTGTGGCCACTTGTCCCCACCAAATTGCCATCAGACATCCCTAAATTCGAGGGCAAAGTTGGTGAAGATCCTGGGGCTTATGCCACCACTTTTGATTTATGGTGTTCTTCTAATTCACTGAATGAAGATTCAGTTAGGTTGAGGTTGTTCCAAAGAACCTTAATGAATACTACAGCAAAATGGTACATTGAGTTGCCTTCTACTACATTCATTAGTTTTTGGGACTTGGCTAGTGCAATCGTTAGCCACTTTCAGCTTTCGGTCTGATACAATTTCGGAATGGACTTATTATCTACCTTTAGGCAAAACAAGGCTACCCACATCTCGGATCATACCCAAGAGTGGAGGAGGTGAAAGAGCCTTATAAAATCCACTATTCCTCTTGAGTTCTTACTAGAGTGGTTCCTTAAATCCCTGTTGCCTTACCGTTATCTAAGGACATATCCACTTTAGGAGTGACGAATGAAGAAGAAACCATTCTCAGGGCTCAGCAATTGGATTTGATTTATTCACAATTTGGGATCTTGTATGAGATTATCCCTGAGGCACTGAGTCCTACCCACGATGTAGAGAAACCTAAGCCTGGACCCCATGCTAATGGTGTGGTTGGGTCCATAAACTCTCCCACTATAGAGTCTTTGGCCAAAGAGCTCCATCAGCTGTCCATCAAGCATTCTATGGAGGAGGTAGAAAAGGTTTCCCCCTCCCCCCAAAGTGCAAATGTTTTTACACAAAACTCTCAGAAGGGAAATCAGCACTCCGATGGGAAGAAGAAGAGAGGAAAGAAAGGAGAGGGAAATCAAAACAAGCAGAAACCCGCAAATAGTGCTGATGGAGGCAAGAAAGAAAAGAAAAAGGTTAAATTCTTGTGTAAGTTGTGCCATGAGGATCACCTCACTCACCTTTTTACCCTTATGGAACAAGCCCAGAAGCTGCTAAAAGCTCAACAACTGGTTGTCCTGAAGGATCCTTTTCCCCAAGGGCAGAACTTTGCTTCAGCTTCTAATGTAGCAGGGGGCACTCCAGGTGCCCCTGACCCTAACTATATCAACATGGTTCGATCTTCGACTTTGCTACATAATAGGAATAAAAACTATGACAAAGAGACTTCTAAGAAGGGTAAGTCTATAGGTGAAACTTCTAACCCTCTCACAATCGAGAGGCGTGCTGAAACTATGCCTAAGATACCGAAAGGTGTCTTTAAAAAGACCTTGCATAACCCTAATGCTAGGGCTGCTTCAAAGTATGCAGTGGTTGAAGACTTAGCCCAAACCCCTTGTGTAATGTTAGCTTTAGAGGTGTTATGGAGCTGTCTTTCCCAACGGGATGCCCTCTTAGCAGCCTTAGGAAACATGGACTCGTCGAGTCTCATGGCGAAATTTCACTTGTCTGATGTTAAAATTCGCCTACCTTACCATGTAGCCTTATCAATAGATGTCATCCATGGTGGAAATACAATTGGAAGGGAAGTTGTTGATGAGGGTGCTTCTACATGTGTTATGTCCTTGTCATGTTGGAAAGCTCTCAAATCCCCAAATCTGGTCCCATCAAACACTCTGCTTTCTGCTTTCGACGGAAGGTCATTCTATCCGCATGGTATCCTACCGGCTTTTGAAATCAAGTTGGCAGGGAAAGCAGTGCCTGTTGAGGTGGAAGTGATTGATGCACCTTTGGACTATAATTTGCTTTTGGGAAGAAGCTGGACTTATGCCATGTCCACTATTGCGTTGGTCATCTTTCAAGTGGTAGTTTTTCCACACAAAGGAAAGTTGGTTACTGTTGACCAACTCGATTTTACTCGAAAAGGCCGCATGGAGTCTAATGAGTCTGCTATGCCATTGGTTGATTAGGTCAAACCTGATTAACTATAATGGTTCTACTAGTGTGGGGAATTCCATAGCCACAGTTATTGATAGGACCGATCCTTGGGTTCTCCCTTCCCCCGATGAACCGGAAATGCCCTTATCGGCAGTGGAAGTGGATTACCAAGCTGTCACTCAAAACACTGTTGATCCTATTCCAGACCCTCTCATAGTCTCAGAGGACCTGGAAGAAGTCTATTTTCCCGCCTGGGTGGAAAACTCTTTGCACTCTACGGACTGTTTAGATATGGTCTTACCTTTTTGATGAAGCCATTCTGGAAGCCATGTGTGGACGTGGTAAGATCTGTGAAGATCTTCACCATCGATCCTATTTTCTTCCAGAGCTACGTAGGATAGCAAATCAAGAGTTTCATATGAGACTATCAGATGATGTTGATACACCCATTAATCCCTTACCCAGGGAAGGAATGTTTGCTGAGGGGAATATGGAAAATATTTCCGCTACCATCCCTATCAACATCTCTATTAATCTGAATGTCATGGAAAATATACATATAGGTGCAAACTGCTCTCCTGAGGAGATTGCAATCTATATGGCCTTGTTCAAGGAATTTCACGATGTCTTTGCCTCTTCATGTGAGGATATGCCAGGCATTGATCCACCAATAGTTGAACATGAGATCCGAACATACCCTGATGCTAAACATGTTCGGAAAAAGTTAAGACCTGTTAACCCACATAAAGCGGCGGCTGTAAAGGCTGAAGTTGAAAAACTGTTGAAGGCTGGTTTTATTTATCCCATAGCTCTGACAGAATGGGTATCCAACCTTGTTCCTATTGATCAGAATCAAGGGACCATACGCATATATACTGACTTCATAGATTTGAATAAATCCTGTCCTAAGGACAACTATCCCATGCCATTTATAGACCAGATTATAGATGCTTGCGCGGGAAGTGAAGTGTTCTTGTTTATGGATGGTTTCTCCGGATACAATCAAATTCAAATAAAACCAGAAGACCAACATAAAACTGCTTTCATTTGTCCTTGGGGTACCTTCATGTACAAAAAAATGCCCTTCGAATTGAAAAATGCTGGGGAAAACTTTCAATGGGCAATGACCTTTGCCTTCCATGATATCAAAGCCATTGTCGAACATTACCTTGATGATCTTCCTGCACATTCTCGCAAGAGGATTGACCATCCAGATCACTTACGGTTGATATTTGAGCGTTGCAGATACTATAAGATCCACTTGAATCCCCACAAGTGCGTGTTCTGTGTCAAGTCGGGGAGACTACTCGGATTCATTGTCTCTAATAGAGGCATCCCGGTGGATCCATTAAAAGTAGAGGCCATTGTAAATCTACCTCCTCCTCGGTCTATCGGGAAACTTCAGATCCTGCAGGGAAAGTCTAATCTTCTTCGACGTTTCATTGTTAACTATGCCAAGATTACCAAGGGTTTCATGCGCCTATTAAAACATGACACCCCATTTCTATGGGATGAAACTACACAACTCTTTTTCGAGGCATTGAAAAAAGCTTTGCTGTCATTAGAGGAAATTTCAACTCAAAATAGGCCTTTTAAATTTTATTCAAATTCCATGTCATCATGTGTTAGCCAATGAAATTGCTTTAAATTTGAAATACCATATAGGTCTTAAACACTTTTTTAATATAAATTTGGGGATAGGTATCATAAAAAAACTACTTTTTTTGTTTGTATTTTTGACATATCTCCCTGTGTTTTTACTCAAATTTCGATCAAGAGAGCTCGTTGGATGCGGAATTAAATTCCACATCCAACGAGTACCGACTTGGCATACTTTTGACGGACCCCATTACCCCAAAAACAAGAATTACATGAAAAAATGGAATGATGACATCATCATTCCATTTTTTTCAGGGATTTCTTATTTTTGGGGTAGCGGGGTCCGCCAAAAGTATGCCGAGTGGGTACTCGTTGGATGCAGAATTATTTTTGGGGTAGCGGGGTCCGCCAAAAGTATGCCGAGTGGGTACTCGTTGGATGTGGAATTTAATTCCGCATCCAACGAGCTCTCCCGATCGAAATTTGAGTGAAAACACAGGGAGATATGTCAAAAATACAAACAAAGAAGTAGTTTTTTTCTTTTCTTCCTCCAAAATTAATAAATATTATTTTATTATTTTAACTATTATTTTATTAGTTCATTTTAGGAGGCCCATTTTGAGTTGAAATTTCCTCTAATGTGGCACCTTTACTATGTCCGCCAAATTACTCTAGGGACTTTATATTGTATCTGGTAGCGTTTGAGTTGACCAATGTGGTAGTCCTGGTCTAGGAAGATGATAAGCTCCAGGAGCATGTCATTTACTATCTTAGCTGTGATTTAGTAGGACCTAAACACAGGTACTCCCACATCAAGAAATTGGCCTTAGAGCTGTCTATCTTGTCCAGAGGTTATGTCACTACATTTTACTAAGGACTACAACAGTAGTGGCGTATGTGAATCCATTTCAGTATGTTTTGTCCTGATATATTGTTAGGGGCAAATTCAACAAATGGATAGTCATTCTCCAAGAGTTTGACTTGGATTTCTAGTTTGCTAAGTCTAAAAAGTCCTTAGTTTTTGCTGAGCTTATAGCAGAATTTCCAACGGAAAAAGATTTAGTTACTGAAGAAGACTCATTCCCAAATGAGCATATCATCTTGATATCCACCTCTGATCCCCAGTATATAGATATACTTATATATCTCTAGAATTTGAAGTATCCTGTGGCTTCATCGCGGGAGGAACGACGTAAATTACGCCTTCATGCTAAGAACTACCTCATCACAGGAGATACTTTATATCAAAGAGGGGTAGATTCCATTTTGCGTTGATGTCTTACCCATGAGGAAGCAGAGATTGTCCTGAATGATTCCCATAGTGGAGCGTGTGGGGGTCATTTATCTGGGTTAGCAATAGCCCAGAAAATACTACATGCCGGTTATTTCTGGCCCACAATCTTCAAAGATTGTGTGGAAGCGGTGAAGCGTTGTCATCCTTGTCAACTTTACACCAGAAAGATGCAGTCACATCCTACTCCATTGTTTTTTGTTGTCATGGTGGGCCCCTTTATGAAGTGGGGGATTGATTACATGACATACAACCCAGCCTTGTAGGCTAGGGGCCACAAATATATCATTGTCCCTGTCGACTATTTTACAAAATGGGCAGAGGCAATGTCCACCTTTAAAGCTGACAAAGAAACAACAGACTTCTTCGTGTTCAATCAAATTATAGCACGGTTTGGTATACCCAAGGTGATTGTCACTGACCATGGTAGTCATTTTCAAAATAGCATGATGACGGAACTAACCACTATGCTTGGATTTAGACAAGAACATTCATCTTCGTACTATCCTCAAGCAAATGGTCAAGTTGAGGCTATTAACAAGAATTTGAAGACTATCCTCAAACGTACAATTGTTGCAGCCCATTATAATTGGCATATCATGCTATACCCTGCTCTTTGGGCGTACCGAAGTAATGTAAAAACTGCTACAGGTTTGTCCCCCTTCCAGCTCGTTCATGGAGTGGAAGCCATTACCCCAGTTGAATGTGAAATCCCATCTTTGAAAATAGCTATTCATGTGTTACCCGATACGATAGAGCTTGAAGAACGTCTATAGCACTGAGAACACCTTGATGAACAGTGTAGAGATGCACTAACAGCTAATCAAGATCACAAGAATAGGGTCAAAATCCAATATGATAATTCGGTTAAACCTCGTATTTTCTCTAAGGGGGAACTTGTTTTGCTTTGGGACCAAGGCAAAGAACCCCTGGGGGTAGGAAATTTCAAGGCCATGTGGTTAGCACCTTATGTCATGTCGAAGGTCTTAAAGAAGGGTGCATATGAGTTAACTGATTTTTATGGGAATAAGCTTCCTGAACCTAGAAATGGGCTCTACTTGAAGAAGTACTATGCTTAGGCTTAGCACTTTTTCTTGTATTTTATTGTATGTATTTTTATGTACACTATTTTGTCAGTTTGTGTTTTTTATACCATCTGTTGTTTGTTTCAAATGTCTTCCGAGAGGTACGTAGGTTTCGCTGATGGCGTTAGTCGCCACACTTGTAATCTTGCTTCAGTGGCATGGGTCATTTATTCTCCCTCAGGATAGTTAGTTGCCTCAGGAGGTGCTTGCTTAGGTCCTGCTTCTAATAATGTTTCTAAGTATAGGGCTGTAATTGAGCTTCTATGGGATGCTTTGTCACATGGTATCACCCAGCTGGAAGTCCGACTGGACTTTCAACTGGTGGTTTCCCAGCTCAATCGAGTTTATTAGGCGTGGAACCCTATTCTATTGCATCAGTTCATGCAAGTTAGGTTATTAGAAAGAAATTTTGAGTTCATTACATTCAATCACATTCCAAGAAATCAGAATTCATTAACTGATGCATACGCTAATTACATTTTGGATTGGCATCTAACACATATTTCATAAAAATATATAGCATACACATAAAAAACATTTGTAAATAAACCAACACAATATATACATATATGTGAATATCTATCTATAGATAGGTCGAGTCTCTGATCCTTAGATACAGTCATAACTATATAATATAAAAAAATATACAAAATATGGATCATAGTCCATCAAATGCCCTAGATCTAAGCAGGACCACCTTGGTCCCCACAGTCTCCCTGTACTTTGGCTTCTTCATCCTCCTCGGTTTCAACATCCTCTAAAACATCTATGTACACTAAAACAACTATGGCTACCCGCCTCAAAAGGCGTATGTAGATAGGTGGAGCTCCGACCACAAACTCCTGCATGATGGCTGGGATGTGCTCTATCCGCAAGGTGGGTACTCTCTGGGTAAGCTTGTCCAGCTTCCCCTCCAAAGCCCTAATAAGCCCCTGGTCCTCGCCTAAGACAAGATGCACAAACATACATGGATGCCCCTCAGGGCGTACCGGTCCAATATCTGCATTTTGACATGTTTATAGGATTAGAACTCTTATACATATGTATATATCTCTATATTTTAAATTTCATAAAAAAATTTAAAAACTTGAACATTAAAAATTACCTAGCTCTCCGTATGCTCCTCCTGGAGGGAGGACAAGGTCTGGGTCACCACGGAAATCCATCCCAACATATGGAAACCGCTCCAATGCTGGTAACTTCCTCTCCCACCAAAATTAGAATTCATCATCGTATACACTTTGCATTGAGCCACCTCCTCCTTGGCGGAGGAAGATATCTCCCCATCTGCTCAGCCTAGGATGACGAGGAGATCGAAATGGTAGAGGTATTGCAGGGCTCAATACCATCACTCTCTCTCGAAGAAGGCAATTAGTATGCTCGAATACCCAAAGTTATTCCTCCTTCCTCTCTTGCAGTCAGAAAGATGCTTTCTCAAAATCGGAACAACTCCCGAACACCAATCATATAAATCCCCCTGCATGCAATCCACTGCCAAACTCATTTGGTTCCATTTAGTGAGATGAAAATAAGATGATCCTGTAACCCTCGCTATGGTACTTGTAAGTACCTATAAAGGAAGATCATGTATATGTGCAATAGGGATGCAACTCCCTCTCTTTTGGGTACCTGGTGTGTAGTATATATCAATGTAGTTTTGGACACTTAGAGGATCACCGCCTCTGTCGGTGCCCTCCAAGTTGACTAGAGCTCCCCATCATGATAGACTGGTGATGAAGTAAATATCCTCTGATGTAATCTCCAAGGATTCACCTTGAAGGTCAAACATGCCTAAATCATGGTCCCAGTAGTTTATCATGAACTCTAGCAGGCGGACATTGGCCCGCATAGGTGATGTACAAAATAATTTCAACAAGTCACTTGAACGTAAAAAATTCAAAGTGGGGGCATCCTGGAGTGCTTCTTGATCCATATCCTCATGCTCACTCTCCCTCCATTCAAGCATCATCTTCACACCTAGCAAAAAAATCATTGTGAACCTTTAGTGTCATATAAAAATTCAAAATTTTGACTCTATATATCTTTTTTCCCCTTCACGCAGCATACGCGACTGTCTAGTTAGACATGTTGTATAGTGTATGCGACTGTTCTTTAGGGAAACCCATGTACAGAATGTGTGTATGTGAGTTTCAATATAGCAAACCCGCGTACACAGCGTGCCTTGCTTTAGGGCGCTCAAAAATATAAAATTTGGACTCAAATTTGAAATTTGCTAGGATCAAATTGAAGAGCTCGGGGTGTAGTCTTACTTGACACTTGTGGAAATGGATTTCATCCACTGGATTGTCCACACCGATCGAATGAAGGTAGAGGTAAAAACTTGCTTCTTATGGATAAAAATCAAAATGGTGAGTTTTATTTAGTTTTTTGAACTATTTATAGAAATTATATATCTTAAGTGGGTTTTTTGCCTATAGTTCATACTTTATCAAACTAATCCCATCTCTTTTTACCTTGTAATAGGTTTTTCATCATTCTAAAGTGTTTTTTGCTCATATAGGATGGTTTTATGTCATTCCACATGCATTTTTGCATCTATACTGATTCCATTTTAAACTTAGTAATCAACATTTTAACCATGGACTATGGTATTTTAAAACCATTCGCTCCTTGTCTTTACCATCATTCTTCCATGGATAGGGCCTTCCTCTCATGAGTATCCTCATTTAGAACCTATGATGTATTTTGATACTCATGCTACAATTGTGTTAGGTATAGGGGAATCCTTTTAGCTATTTTTCACACCAAATGGAGACTCATTTTGGTCTCTTTTTACAATATATCCCTTTTTAGGACTCCCCACCCTTATGGAGTTTCTTTAGGCCCAGGTCTGACTCCTTAAAACAGACTTGATTGCCGAGTTAACTTGTTCGTTCAATCTCGTTAGGAATATGTGAATGGGCATCCGCATTGGTGGTAGGTTATCTCTTTGGTGGTAGGTTATCACTGTCTTTTCCATGGAATTGAGAAGAGTATTCTCAGGCATAGGTTTATCACTTTTCCGGACCTGAGGGACTAAATTTACGGAAAAGGAACTCCTGGTATGAGCTTAGTTTTCTCTTTTTCATGCTTTGGACCTAGACATGAAAAATATTCCGAGTATACTTTATGTCTTTGTCATGCTTGTTAAACACTAAAGAACAAAGCATCGAGTTTATTGTTGTAAGCCTCATTTATTGTACTCAAATGGATCTTTCCAAGTGATCTTGCTTTCCTTCACACTCGTAAAACTCAAGCTATATGCTGCTCTCGAAGGAGCATTGGGTAGGTGTTAATTTAACCTTTTTCAGACCTCCCTAACTAAGTACAAAAAAGGTTCACCTTTTCTTCTACGAAAGTTAAGAGAGTTCTTCTGTGGTATGTTTTATACTTTTCCAGCCTCAGAAGACTAAATTGGATGAAAAAGGACCCCCCTGGAGTCTTCTTTGGAGTTTTTAGACTCTCTAAATGTGAAAACACCAGCTGAGCATGTACTAGTTCGGGCTCATTAAATCCATGAATCAGTAACACTATCAAGCATTATTCCTTCTTCTCTTCAATCTTGTTAAAAAATGAAGAGAGATCCGAGTTGACTTTCCTGGACTCGTTAAAATTTAATAGGGAAGGTAAGGAAGAAGTTTTATCTTGGCTTTTTGTTAATGGCAGCATGTCATTCTTGAACATACCACTCTCTGTCTTTTCCAATACTCATGTTCCAATGTTCACTTTCACTTCAGCTATTACTTCGAGTTTATTACTCCTCATCTTGTTAGTTCTACCTGGGGAATCTGATCATGTCTCCTACATGACAGATAATTCTAGTTGTTCTATCTATAAAGTTAAAAGTTGTCTCAGGTCATCTCTATGTCGTGCTCACTTTTCAAGGACTTAACTCAATGTCTGATCTATATCCTGATCCCATCATTGTCGTATCTTTTATCACTTGTGTCTCCTTTCCTTTACCCAGATCCTAGTCACTCTTGTGATCCGTTGGAGGATCTATTTCCTTCCTTATCACACTATGGTTCCACATCAATACTTCCTAATGACGAATACCTAGAGTTTTGACAATCGTATATCAGGATTCACTTTCATCATTGGTGAATTCTTTTGCTTCAGTTTTCGAATATCACCTATTGATTGGCAATCTGTTGAATCTGCTCCATGTTCGAATTCAACCTACATCTATTCACATGGCTTGGATTGTACTGGTTCTTTGGGATTTTTTATGAAGACCTTAGTTCCCTGTTTATGGACTAAGTTGCGCAGGATTATGTTCTACCTATGTACACATCTTCCAGATCTTTGAAGACTCATCATTGTATATTGTGGCTTCGATCCACCTTTGTAATATACATGGTCCTGTACCCGTACTATATGATGTACTCAAACATTGTAAGGGAACTAGTGTTCCAGTATATTGAACATAGCATCCTCAGTTATGACTTTGTCTATGACATTATTATGTATTTGTTTCAGGTACTACCTCTGCTCCATTGCATTTCTGAGTTCTTCAAAGATAGAGATTATAATGTATTTCAGCCATCGCTTCCATCTGACCTCACACATTAGGGGGAATCTATTATCAACCCAAATGCCACTTCTCCATCCGAGTGTTGACACTTCATATGTTGGCACAAAAAAGGACATTTATGGATTGAAGGTTTCCTAAACACTATAGATGGGCATGACATGAGATGCATTCACTATCCACCCAGCTTGCCATTTTACCTTTTTATATGTTGATTGCTGTACGTGACTCTTTCCACAAAAACTCATGTACTTACATGACTATATCCATAGCATATCGTGTACTGTACACGAGTATTGTCATTCCAACCCTCGTACAGATCTGTACGCGGGTTTCCCTTATAGCAACTCGCGTGTCGTACGTGGGTTGCTAGTATTAATACTCGCATATTCCTCCATTCGACATTAAAAATAATATAACATGATTAATGGAGATTTGTTAAGCCCTAATCATTAACTATCTTAAATGTCTCAACCTCCTCAACCTTCAAAACTGCTCTGTTTCCCTAAGTATAAATAGAGGCCTTGGGGAGGGCATTAATCAATCATACTGGAAGAGAAAAATTATGCTGGTGGTATATCTTAAGAATTCTTTGGAGCAGCAGAACTCAGAATCCTTTGGTTGCAGAGGAGTCCTTGTTTCAGGCGTTGGGTTGTACACTTATCTCATTCACTATTGTTAATAAAGAGAATCCTTCTTCCAACTTTGTGTTGAGTCTCTTTCATGTATCATGGTTTGATGAATATTTATGATTAAGAACTCTATATATTGTTTATCTAACTTGTCATATATACATGTATAAGATTGTACTTGGAGGATTTTCCCTTTGCAGGTGAAGGAGGTGCATCCCTGAAAGCTTTGGAGAGGAGTAGAGTAGGAGAAGACAAAGCTTGGATCAACCGTCGTTAATCGGGTGAGTCCATCATATCTTCCTATTTCTTTTCTTTACTATAAAGCTAATTGTCTGCAAGTTTTAAGAGTACATTGGTAGCCCCAGGCCCTCGATTATAAGGGTATTTATTCCTGAACAACAGATTGTGAAACAAACTACTTTCAGAACTATCATCGGTGGAATAATTTCGAGGAAATAAGTTTCCTCGGCTAGACATGCACTGGAGGCCCCCCTTCTAGCACCAAAAACTATTGAGTCCTAGAAAATCATAGATAACAACAATTGGGGATTCTCCCCAATAACGTTCCCAACTAGCCCATTATTGTTTGGTCTGGGGAATCCATCCGGTTTACGGTCCGGCTACCGTAGGACAAGTAACAAAATAAAAGGTTTTACCGATTACGACTCAGTCCACCGTGTGTATTTTTTAGTTTTTTATGTTTAATTATGATGTGCAAGTGCCTATCTAAAAATGGAGATTGATAGATAATATGAGGAGTGGTCACAATGTGATGCATAGGTTCTTACCTCTTGTATTAAATCTCTCGCATCTAAATCACACATAGTAATAAAACTAAACTAACTATCTAACCTATCCCTAGGGAGGAAAATTATCATTATCAATGAGTAATGTATTTCTGCACATGCATTAAGAAAAATAATAGATAGTTGTTACTTATTTCAGAACACATGAACATTAATAGAAGAATGAACAACAAGATAGCTTATTGTTTACAAAAAGCCTTCATTACTCACAATGGAAATTTCATAGGATAAACTAGAGTGCATTCATAACATGAACATAGGCTCAAAGAGTTAGAATGATCTCACAGTTAATGGACATATAGGTGAAAAAAAAATAGTTCACATTCAACATATCCCTAGCACAACATTTGAAACATTCCACCAAGCTTTCTCCAACAAGAAACTTGTAATTCTTTATTGCAAAAGGAAATAGTTCTTCTTACAACATGCTCTCACAAATATATTTGTTTAAAAGTCCCCTCTTACATCTAACTCTCCTATATTTATACAAAACAACAAAACCTTTGGGTTTCCCCCCAGGTGACCTTTGGGTTCCCCCAACCGTTCAATCCCACCATTTTGTCTTTTAGTGAGTGCTCATGACTTATACAATACGTTACATTTTAGATTAAGATTTAAGAGCAATTTATAAAGAGGGACCAACCTGGTAACTGATGAAATTTTTCCAAGCTTGGGCCTCTACTGCTATCGATTCTGCTTAGTAATCCATTAGTCTTTTTTGAGATCCTGTTGATCTCATACCTTCACTTTCTTCTTTTTTGAGCAACATCTCTACTTCTTACTTTTCCTTTCTTCAGCCAACTCCCTTCTTCTTTGTCTTTTAGATATGTCTTCTTTGCAGCAGCAATCATCAAACTGGGTCTGAAACATTCTCTAAGTCCATCTGCAGTTAAAATGAAAAACTCATCATTAATCTGGATTGCATTCAAGATCAACTAAATTTTCAATAAAACGTAAACCATACTACCAATAAAAATTATTATCAAATGTGAGGCCCGGTACTGTGTTCTCATTGCAAAATCCCTAACTTGGTCAAAAATCAGAAACCTCTGTCGCCCATGAAATAGGGTAAAGGCTCACAAAAAAAGGTGGGAAAAACCCTCACCGGTGGGAAAAATACTAACATCGGGCTGACAAACTCCTCATCAGCGAACGGAACAACTATATGTCGGATGGTTAGTTCACTAAGGAACCGCAATGGCAGCGTACATATGGACTATGGCTTGCACAATCAAATGAAAACTTCGGCGATCGGAGGTCCTAAGAACTACATATCGATGGCTCAAGACACAAAATAATCCGTAGTATTGGTGAGACAAAGCTGAAAGTTTCCTCAATGTCGGCGATATAAAGCACTAGATGCCGCTGAAATCACACATTAAAAATCGAAACCACTAATCAATAAAGCATTGGAACTTGAAAACACTAATCATTTGTGAGATAGTTCACTACACAACCACAAAAGTGGGAGACAAACTAACTACGGCTTCCACGACAATAGAAAATCATCGACGATCAGAAGAGCTAAGGACTACGGATCGGCGAGTTAAAGCTTAACGCTACCGCCGTGTCGGCAACACAAAGGACTAGCCCTCCTATCAAATTCAAACATCGTTCCTATAGTGATAAAGTAAAAAAGGATTTAAACAATAAAACCAAAAGGACCACCTAAAGCGCATCACAAAAACAATACTGTCCATCGGTGGCATAGAGAACTAATGCCCCGATTTGTTGTTCAACTAAGTTCCAACAACGATCATCGAAAAACCCAAAAAGCATTAAGTACTCAAAAGAATTTTGGCTGGATAGCGATAAAATTAGTTTGTTTCACCTCTGAAACAACGGCTGCATAGAGAACTAAAGCTCCAATTCAAATTTCGACTGCCCTCCAATAGCGATAAAACCAAACCATTGAAAAATCAAAGAAACATTAAGTGTTCGAATAAAACTAAAGGTGTTCGGCTGGGTGACGGTTATACTAGCTTGTTTAAACTCCGAAACAGTGGAAAGAAAATAGTTAACGAGTCATCCGACTTTTGATAGTGGTAAACAATTGAACTCAATTCAAACTCAAGAAAATCCAAATTTGTAGCAGAGGAAAAAAACAGAGTTCAAGAAACCAAATAAATCCAGGCAAGATAAAATAAAAATGGAGGGTCCAAAATTTTAAAAATTGGGGAAAATAGTTGCAGCTGCAACACGACCTTAGACCTGTCACATTGAAGAAAAAGACATGGTATTAGTTTTCTTTTTATAAAAAATATGAACTATAGGTAAAAACCCACTTTTAAAATAATATTTCTATAAATAGTTCAAAATAGAAATAAAAAACTCACCATTTGACTTTTTACCCAAAATAGACAAGTTTTACCTCTACTTTTGATTGCTCATTGCAGACAACTCGGTGGAAAATTCTCAAAACCGCAAGTGCCAGGTAAAAATACACTCCATGCTCTTCATTTGATCTAAGAAAATTTTAATTTTTGGCTAAAATTTGATGTTTTCCACTATCCTCAAAGCATCCATGTTGTGTATGCGGGTATGGTATATCAACAGTTGTGTGCACGCGTTCTGTACGCGGGTTTCCTGAAGGCAAGTTGTGTATAATACGCGACTTGTCCAAAGGACAGTCGCGTACATTGCGTGAGGTAGGGAAAAGTTATGTAGGGCCAAAAAACAAATTTTTTCTATGAATTTAATGTTTGATAAATGGCTTATTATTAGATTGAAACATGGTGCTTGAGTGGAGGGAGAGGGAGCATGAAGACATGGACCAAGAAGCTCTATGGGATGCCCCCATGGTAAATTATTTGCGGCAAAGTGGGTTGCTTAAATTATTCTGTACCTCACCTATGCAATCCAATGTTCGCCTACTAGAGTTAATGATAAACTATTGGGATCATGATCTTGGTATGTTTGACCTACAAGCTGACTTTCTAGAGATTACCTTGGAAGATGTCTACTTTAGCTCCGGTTTGTCACGGTGGGGAGATCCAGTTAACTTGGAAGGAACTAGTAGAGGCGGTGACCTTCTAAGTGTGCAAAACTACATAGATACATACTGTGCTCTTGGTACTCAAAAGAGGGGTAGCTGCATCCCTATTGTTCCTATTTGCAGCTTGCCATTACAGGTGTTGGCGAGTACTATAGTGAGGGTTGCAGGGTCATCATCACTTCACCTTGCAACTTGAAACCAAATGAGACTTGTAGTGGACTGTCTACAGGGAGCCCTATATGACTGGTGTTCGGGAGTAATCCCGATAATGAGGAAGCAACTCTCTGAATGTAAAAGAGGCCGACACAAAAATTCAGATATTCTATCATATTGGTGGCATTTTTATTTGAGAGGGTTCTTGGTTTGAGTCCTATAGTACCACTACTAGTTCGTTATCCCCGTCATCTTAGACTGAGTAGGTGGGGAGAAATGTTCCTCCACCAGGGATGTAGTGGTTCAGTTCAGATTGTATACGATGACGACTTCTGCTTATGGTAGGAGTGACATCTACCAGTATTGGAACAATTTCCATATGTTGGGATAGATTTTTGAGGTGACATCGACCTTGTCCTCCCTCCTGGAGGAGCATGGGGAGCGTCAGGTATTTTTTTTTTCAAGCTTTTAAATTTGTATGAATTTTAGTCATAAAGATATATACATATGTATAAGATTTTTTAATACTTTAAAATGTAAGGAGAAGGCCATGGTTTGATTAGGGTTCTTGAGGAAAAGCTGGCCAAGCTTACCCAAAGAGTACATACTTTATGTGTTGAGCATATCCCTGCCGCTATGCAGGAGCTAGTGATTGGTATACAACTTGTATGGATACGCCTTATGAGGTGGGTAGCTAGAGCAGTACTTGTGTACATCGACGCCGTTGAGGTTGCTGCAGCTGAGGAAGTTGAAGAAGCTTGAGAGCAGGGTAATCAAGATGATCAGGGGGACCAGGGTGGTCCAGATGACTAGGGTGGACATGATGACCAGGGTGGTCAAGATTAGAGCTAAGAGCATTTTATGGACTTCGATCCATTTTTTGTATATTTTTTGTATATTATACAGTTATGATTGGATTTGAGGATCAGAAACTCGACCTATATATATGCATAGATATTCACACACACACACACACACACACACACACACACACACATATATTTCCAGTTTTATTTACATGTGTTTTGTAATGTATCTGTTGTATATTTTTATGCAAAATGTGTTAAGTGCCAGTCCAAGATGTAATTAGCATACACACAGTTAATGAATTTTGATTTCTTGGAATATGATTGAATGCAATAAACTCAAAATTTCTTTCCAATAACCTAACTTGCATAAACTGACATAGTAAAATAGGGTTCCACACCTGATAAGATCAATTGAGCTGGGAAACCACCAGTTGAGAGTCAAGTCCGACTTCCATATGAGTGATACCATGTGATAAAGAATCCCATAAAATATCAATGACATCCCTGTATTCGGCCACATTATTGGTAGCAGGACCTAGGCAAGCACCTCCAGAGGCAAATAGTTGTCCTGAAGGCGAGTAGATGACCCATGCGGCTGAAGCCAGGTTACAAGTGTGGCAAATACAGAAATATGTGAAACCTACGAACCACTCGAAATAAATATGTAAAAACCAAAAGATGGTATAAGAACAAAAACCGACGAACTATTACACATAAAATACATACAATAAAAATACAGGAAAAAGCGCTAAGCCTAAGCATAGTACTTTTTCAAGTAGAGCCCATTTCTAGGCTCAGGCAGCTTATTCCCCTTGAAATCTGTTAATTCATATGCACCTTTCTTCAACACTTTTGACATGACATAAGGTCCTAACCATATAGACCTAAATTTTCTTGCCCCCAGGGGTTCTTTGACTTGATCCCAGAGAAAGACAAGCTCCCCTTCAAAAAAAATCCAAGGTTTGACCGATTTATCGTATTGGTTTTTTACCCTATTTTTATGAGCCTCGTTTTCTGTCAGTGCATCTCTACACTACTCATCTAGATGTTCTAAATGTAATAAAATTTCTTCCAACTCAGTCGTTTCAGGTAACACATGAATAGCAATCTTTAAGGATGATATTTCTCATTCACCCAAGGTGACTGCTTCCACTCCGTGAACAAGTTGGAAAGGAGAGAACCCTGCAGTATTTTCCACATTGGTCTGATATGCCCAAAGTGCATGATACAACATGATGTGCCAATTGGAAAGGGATTCATTAGTAGTGCGCTTGAGAATAGTCTTCAAGGTTTTATTTACAGCCTCGACTTGACCATTTGGTTGAGGATAGAAAGAAGATGAATGCTCTTGTCTAAACCCTAGCATAGTGGTCAATTCAGTCATCATACTATTTTGGAAGTGACTGCCATGGTCAGTGAAAATCTCTTTAGGGATACTAAATCGTGCAATAATTTGGTTAAAAACAAAAAAAGCTTCATTTTCCCCATCAGTTTTATAAGTGGGCATTGCCTCTGCCCACTTCGTGAAATAATCTACAGCGACAATGATATGTTTGTGCCCCCCAACCGAGACTAGGTTGCACATCACGTAATCTATCCCCCACTTCATGAAGGGTCCCACTAAGATGACAAGAAATAACAGAGCAGGATGTGACCGCATCTTTCTGGTGTAGAGATGACAAGGATGATAGCGCTTCACGGCTTCCACATAATATTTAAAGATCATGGGCTAGAAATAACTGGCATGTAATATCTTATGGACCATTGCTAACCTAGATAAGTGACCCCCACACACTCCACTATGGGCATCATTTAGGATTGTCTCTGCTTCTTCGTGGGTAAGACATCGACACAAAACAAAATCTACCCCCCTACGATATAAGGTATCTCAAATAATGAGGTATTTTTTGCCATGTAAGCATAGTTTGCATCGTTCGTCCCGTGAGAAGGTTGCAGGGTACTTCAAAGTTTGGAGATAGACAAGTATATCTCCATACCAATTGTCAGAGTTGGAGATCAAAAATATATGCTCATCTAGGAATGAATCTTCTTCAATGGCTACATCTTCCTCTACTAAAAATTATGCAATGAGCTCAGCAAAAACTAAGGAGTTTTTGGATTTGGTGGATTGGAAATCTAAGTCAAACTCTTGAAGAATGACTATCCATTTATTGATTTTGCCTCCAACTATCCGTTGGGACAAAAAATATTGGAAGGGATTAACATTCGCCACTACCGTCATGGTCCTCAATAAGATGTAGTGATGCAACCTATGAACAACATACACAACTTCCAAGGCCAACTTCTCGACGTGGGAATACCTAAGTTTAGGGATAACTAAAGCATGACTGAGATAGTAGACAACATGCTCTTGGAGCTTATCATCCTCCTAGACTAGCACTACCCCTATAGTCAACTCAGATGCGGCTAGACACAATATAAAATCACGAGAGTAATTTGGCGAGCGCAATAACGGTGCTGACAACAAAGCTTTATTTAATTCCTTGAATGCAAGTTTTTCAATTTCATCCCATACAAATGGGGTGTCCTACTTCAACAGGCACATGAAACCTTTAGTAATCTTGGCATAATTTAGAATAAAACGTCGAAGGAATTTGGACTTCCCTTGCAAGGTTTGAAGCTTCCTGATATAACGAGGAGGAGACAGATTTACGATGGCCTCAACTTTCAAAGGATCCACCTGAATTCCTTTGTTGGAAACAATGACTCCGAGCAGTCTCCCTGACTCGACACAGAAAATGCACTTGTGGGGATTCAAGCGAATTTTGTAGTATCTGCATCATTCAAAAATCAAATGCAAGTGATCTAGGTGATCGATCCTCTTACGAGAATGTGCTGGTAGATCATCAAGGTAGGGTTCGATAATGTATTTAATGTCATGAAAGGAAAAATTCATTTCCTGTTGAAAGGTTTCCCCTTCATTTGTCAATCAAAAGGGAATTTTCTTATATGCGAAGGTACCCCAAGGACAGATGAAAGTTGTTTTATGTTGGTCTTCTGGTTCAATTTGGATTTGATTATACCCGGAGAAACCATCCATAAATGAAAATACTTCACTCCCTGCATAGGCATCAATGATTTGATCTATGAATGGCATGGGGTAGTTATCCTTGGGACAGGATTTGCTTAGATCTCAAAAGTCAGTACAAATGCGTATATTCCCTTGCTTTTTTTTTGACAAGAACGGGGTTGGATACCCATTCTGTCAAAGCTATCGGGTAAATGAAACCGGCTTTCAGCAGTTTCTCAACTTCATCCTTAACAATTGTTGCTTTACGCGGATTGACAGGTCTCAACTTTTGTCGAACGGGTCTAGAATTAGGGTAAGTTCAGATTTCATGCTCAACTATTGATGGATCTATGCCTGGCATCTCCTCATATGACCAAGAAAATACATTGCGGAATTCCTTAAACAAGGCTGTATAGATCGCAATTTCCTTCGGAGAGTAGTTTTCACCGATGTGTACATTTTCCACAACATTTGGGTTTACAGATATGTTGATAGGAAAGGTAGTGGAAATGTTTTTCATATTCCCCTCAGCAAATATTCCTTCCCTTGGTAAGGGATTAATAGGTGTATCAACATCACCTACCAGTCTCATATGGAACTCCTGTTTCTCGATCCTACTTAACTCTGGAAGAAAATAGGATCGATGGTGAAGATCTTCACAGATCTTATCTCATCCACACATGGCTTCTAGAATGACTTCATCCAAAGGCAAAACCACATCTAAGTAGTCTCTAGAATGAAAAGAATTAACTGCCCAAGCGGGAAGATAGGCTTCTTCTGAATCCTCTAAGACTGTGAGAGGGACTGGAATGGGATCAACAGTGGTATGAATGATAGATTAATAAGCTACTTCCGCTGCCGATAAGGGCACTTCAGGTTCATGGTGGGAAGGAAGAACCCAAGGATCTGTTCTATCAACAACCATTGCTATAAACTTCCCTACACTAGTAGAACCTAGATAATTAATAGGAGCTGGAATATCGAATGTGCCCATCAATGATGCATAAATTCCAGCCCCTAAGATCTATGAAGTAGGTTTAACCTAATCAACCAATGGTATGGTGGAATCGTTAGTTTCCATGCAGCATTTTCGAGTAAAAATGAGTTGGTCTACAATAACCAACTTCCCTTCGTGTGGAAACACTACTACTCGAAATACAATCGATGCAATAGATGACATGGCGTAAGTCCAACTTCTCCCCAAGAGAAAGTTATAATCCAATGGTGCATCAATCACCTCTACCTCAAAAGACATTGCTTTCCCTGCCAAATTAATTTTGAAAGTTGGTAGGATACCATTTGGATGAAATAATCTTCCGTCGAAAGCAGTAAGTAGGGTGTTTGATGGAACCAACTCTAAGGATCCAAGAGCTTTCCATCAAGCTAGGGACATGACACATGTAGAAGCACCCTCATCGATAGATACCCTTCCAATGGTTTTTATGCCATGGATGACATCTATCAATAAGGCTACATGATATGGCAGGCGAATTTTGACATCAGACAAATTAAACTTCACCATGGGCTTGATGAGTCCATATTGCCTGAGGCTGCTAAGAGTGCATCTCGCTGAGCAGGACAACTCTGTAACACCTCTAAAGTCGACATTGCATAAGGATTCTGGGATAAATCTTCAACTACGGAGTAGTTTGCTGCAACCCTAGCATTGGGATTGTGCAAGGTTTTCTTGAAGACACCTTTCGGTATCTTGAGCATAGATTCGACAGGTTTCTCAATCATGAGAGGGTTGGAAGTTTCACCTATCGACTTACCCTTCTTTGAAGCCTCTATTTCATAGTTCTTGTTCCTAGTATAAATTAAAGTCTAGGATCAAACCATGTTGATATAATTAGCATCAGGAGCATTTAGGGTGCCCCCTTCTACATTTGAAGCCGAAGCAGAACTCTGTCCTTGGGGAAAAGGATTCTTCAGGACAGCTGGTTGTTGGCCTTTTAATAGCTTCTGAGCTTGTTCCATAAGGGGACATTGATGGGTCAGGTGATCTTCATGGCACAACTTACATGGGAATTTCACCTTCTTCTTTTCTTTTCCCCCCCCATCAGCATTGTTTGTGGGTTTTCGCTTGTTTTGGTTTCCCTCACCCTTTTTTCCTTTCTTCTTTTTCCCACCAAGCTGCTGATTTCCCTTCTGAGAGGATTGTGCAAATACATTTTCATTCTGGGGTGAGGGGGAAGCCTTTTCTACCTCCGCCGTAGAATTTTTGACAGACAACTCATGGAGCTGTTTAGACAAAGACTCTACAATGGGAGATTTCACAAAACCAACCACACCATTAGCATGGGGTCCAAGCTTAGGTTAATCTACATTGTGTGTTGGCCTCGATGCATCAGGAATGATCTCATATAAAATTCTAGACTGAGAATATATCAAATCTAGCTGCTAGTACCTAAGGATAGCCTCTTCCTCATTGGTCACTCTCGAAGTAGATACATCCTTAGATATATATATGGCAATAGGGATTTAAGGAACCATTCTAGTAAAAAATTGGGAGGAATAGTGGCTTTGATAAGGCTCTTCTGTCTTCTCCACTCTTGGATGTGATTTGAAATATGAGTGGCCTTGTCCTGCTGAAAGGCAGACAACAAGTCCCCAAAAACTATCAAATGCAGCAGAAGGTAGTTCAATGTACTAGTTGAAGTTGGGGTTTGGAACACAGGAGCGGGTGTCCCTCCACTACAAATAAAGAAAGGAGAGCTAGGGGTGAGGGGGAAGCCTTTGCTACCTCCATCGTAGAATTTTTACAGACAACTCATGGAGCTATTTAGACAAAGACTCTACAGTGGGATATTTCACAAAACCAACCACACCATCAACATGGGATCCTTGTCTGTCTTGAAATCATATCGGACAGGAAGTTGGAAGTGACTAAGGAATACATTAGCCAAGTCCCAAAAACTATCAAACATAGTAGAAGGCAGTTCAATGTACTAGTCGAAGCTGGGGTTTGGAACACGGGAGCAGGTATCCCTCCACTGAAAAGTGAGAAAGGAGAGCCAGTGGTGAGGGAGAATCCTTTGCTACCTCCGCCATAGAATTTTTTATAGACAACTCATGGAGCTGTTTAGACAAAGACTCTACAGTGGGAGATTTCACAAAACCAACCACACCATCAGCATGGGGTCTAAGCTTAGGTTTCTCTACATTGTGTGTTGGCCTCAATGCATCAGGGATGATCTCATATAAAATCCCAGACTGAGAATATATCAAATCTAGCTGCTAGGACCTAAGGATAGCCTCTTCCTCATTGGTCCCTCCCGAATTAGATACATCCTTAGATATATATAAGGCAATAGGGATTTAAGGAACCATTCTAGTAAAAAATTGGGAGGAATAGTGGCTTTGATAAGGCTCTTCCATCTTCTCCACTCTTGGATGTAATATGAAATATGAGTGGCATTGTCTTGAAATCATATCGGACAAGAAGTTGGAAGTGACTAAGGAATACATTAGCCAAGTCCCAAAAACTATCAAATGCAGCAGAAGGCAGTTCAATGTACCATTTTTCTGCAGTACTGGTTATATTTCTTTGGAATAGCCTCAACTGAACTGTATCGTCGTTCAGTGAGTTGGAAGAGCACCACAAATCGAAAGTAGTGACATGAGCTCCTTGATCATCACCAACTTTTCCTTCGAATTTTGGAATTTCCGAGGGTAGATTGGTAGGAATGGGTGGCCAAGAGGAGTTATGTCTCACTTGGTCATTCATTAGTTTCGACAAAGCTGGCGAGTTTAACATTACCAAGAAATGGAGCTTGGGTATAACTAGAGAATTATAGGTACCAGCTTGGGGATTAGAGGGACTTTCCCCCGTGTTCCCATATGTGAAGGCATGATTGCCCCCTGCTACCAGTTGCAAAGAGGTTAGGCCACTTTGGAAAGGATTCCATCCATAAGCCAGTAGATTATTTATGTGATTTGCAGTGTATGAGGTTCTAGCTGCCCCAGTCGAAGCTAGGGTTTGGAACACAAGAGTGGGTATCCCTCCACTGAAAAGCGAGAAAGGAGAGCTCATTAAAGGAGCTGAAATCGGAGTTTGAAAACCTTGACCATAAGGATTAGGTTTTTTGAATTGCACCCCTACATATGCAGGTGTTGGACCTACATATGGAGTGGATGGGGGAATGTGCCCCCCATTCCAAGGAAAACCATGGACAAATGCTGAGGATCCTATAGGACCACTCTAAGCAGTGTGTGTGAAGGAAGTAGGAACTGAAGGTACACTAGGAATCCCAGTGACCATACCACCATAAGTACCTGCTAAACTTGTGGGAGCCGGTGGTTGAACCACCCGGCTAGCTGGAGTTAAAGGTGTAGCAGGTATACTTGTTCTAGGGGAACCTACTGGGGGAGGTGGCACCCCTTCAGCTGGAGCGAATGAGGTGGAAGTAGAAGAACTTTCTCCTGCAGTAGACATTAGTCTGCCCAGAGGGACACTAATCACAGGTGAATTGAAAGGATGAACTTGAACGATCACAGGATCGTTTAAGTCAGTTAAAGGTGAATTAAAGTTCCTTACAAACATGTCATCCTACATGTCTTCTATCTCAACTATAGTTAAATCAAAATGGTTTTCCCTAAGCTCTGGTTCACTCGGAACTTCACTAATTGCTATCGGTTCGAAAGAATCATCCGTGTCTAATCTCCACCTTTGAGGGGGAGGTGGGGGTTCCAATGTAATAAGCGGAGGAAGGTTTTGCAACCTTCCTGGCCTTCTGATAGATTGGTCCTCCACAATTTTAAATTTGACTCTTCACACCCTAAGGTCAGCTAAACACAAACAAACCACAGAGAAATCACTACAAAATTTCCTAAAGTCTCAACAATCACAAGGGGTATAAGATATGCTTTCCTGAAGAAAGTCGAGTGACAATTTCTTGGAGTCCTTGAAGAGGTTCTTAGGCACAAGTGGAGGAATCACCCACCGCCCTCCTACACTTTCAATAAGGGTTACCTTCCAATCCCGTCCAAGGTGAACCAGAAATAGCCTTCCAGTTTACCTGTGTATAAAACCTAGATGTTAAAGAGACTAAAGGTTAACTTAACTATATCAATAGTCTGGGGGGACAGTCACAAGCCTGATTCGTATGCATGGGCAGGGTAGCAAAGCCCAAAACTCTATCTAGGACAGAATCCCCAGATGCGCAAAAACCTTGTTCTACATTTTGACAATGAATCGTAGGGTTATCTCCTCAGTCCAAGCCTCCACATGGCCTCGTGCTTAACTCTCGTTTGAGGGGATATTCCCAGATACTATGAAGACAAAGAAGGATTTACCTATAGATTGGCCAACTACATCTGAATTTAGGTACTTGTGGGGAGTTTACACTTCCTATCCCACAATTCTAGCCTAAGCTAGTAGGTGTATGACCCTATAAAACAAAACTTACTAATAAATTTTAAATTATAGTGTTGATTTTAAGGGTTGTTCTTAGTCAGAGGGTAAGTGGCGTGAATGAATATGATATTATAGACTCGATAAGAAAAGTAAAAAGGTGTATAAAATGAATTCCAAAACAAATTATAACTACTTAAATCAAGCTTCTTTTTCTTTTTGTAGATATGAACTAATGAAATTACAACTAAGTATGAGAAGACTAAGACTTATTTTTTGTAATTTTTGAGATTTTATTCGAAAATACTGAAAATAAAACTACAATATGCAATTAAAATGCAAATGTTTCCAATATTTTTTCTTCACTTTTCAAACTATTCAAAAATTACTATGCACCTAAATGCAAAATTTCTTGAGTATGCTTGAATAATCAGACCATAAAGCAAGCAAAATGAAGTATAGCAGACTTGTAAAAACCAAATTCAACCACCTAAGGAGGAGAATTGGCAAACACCTAGCTTGGGAAGAAACAATGAATAAAATCCACTAAAATCACTAAAGGGTAAGTGGCAAACTGAAACTACTCAAAAGTAGTATAGAGTACAAGGTATCTAAAATCTTGATCACTTATTCAAATACACAGCACCGAACCTATCACCCAAATAGGATAATCCACTTCAAATTGCTAAGTGAAAGAAGACTCAAACAACAAAAACTCAAGGGCTTACTGAAAAACACAAAGTATGGTGTACAAGACTTTGAGACCTACAACAAGATGCCAGCAATAGAAGACCCAAAAGAAGAGAAAAATCCAAATAAGGAAGGGACAAGCAACCCTACCCAAAAAAATTGCTGCTAAAAGATGTACGCGACTGTTTAATAGAGAAACCTGCATACTGTATGCGACTATCCAATGGAGCAACTTGCGTATACAACTTGTTGTACGAGACTGTGTAGCACAACAACCTGCGTACACAATAAAAATTTTCCAAAAAGAAAAAAATAATATAGGTCTCTAAAACACCACTGCAAATCAAAGCCAAGATGTAAAACCATACACTGAATTAGAGCAAAGACTGGGCAAGTATCTACATGACTAACCCACATCAGGCTGGACTCCCCAGCGGAGTCGCCAGTTCTGTTGTTCTGGATTAAGCACCCTTGTAACCTAGGGTCTGGGGTTACCAACTTACTAATAACCTTGCAGGTAATCAGCCTTACTAGAGAATAGAAAGGGAATAGGAAGAAATACTTGACTTACCTGTTTACCAATGGTTGATCGAAGCTTGATCTTCTCCTACTCCTCTTCTCTCCAAAGCTTCTAGGGATCCACCTCTTTCACATGTAAAGAGAAAATTCTCCAAGTAATATCTCATGAATGTATATATAAGAGGTTAGATAAACAATATATCGAATATATAACCAAATATATTCCTTAACCACAATACATGAAATAGACTCAACACAATGTTGGAAGAAGAATTCCCTTTATTAACAATCAGTGAATAAGATAAGAGTACAACCCAGCTTTTTAGACAAGGACTCCTCTGCAACCAAAGGACTTTGAGTTTTGCTTCTCCAAGACTTATAAAGATATACCACCAGCATAACTTTGCTCTCTAATCTTGATTCATCAATACCCTCCCCAAGGCCTCTATTTATACTTTGGGAAATAGAGTGATTTTGAAGGTTGGGGTGGTTGAAACAGTTGGGATAGTTAAGGATTAGGGCCCAACTAATCTCAATTATTCATGTTTTATATTTTTTAAGGTCAAACTAAGTTGTACATGACTATTGATATAGGAAATCCATGTATGACACTCGAGTTACTCAAAGGAAACCTGCGTACGCTGATGTACGCGGGTTGCAATGCAGATAGTCGCGTATAGTACGTGAGTTGAAATGGAGATAGTCGTGTACGCAACTCAACACTTAGAAAAATTATATAGCAAGCTGGTTTAAGGGTAAATGCATCCCAAGTCATGCCCATCTATAGTGTTTTGGAAAAATTCAATCCTAATATGTCCTTTTGTGTACCAACATAAAGAATGTCGGGACTCGGACAGAGAAGTGCCATTTGGGTTGATAACATATGTAATTCTGAAAATTCATAATGCCATCTTACACAATGCCATGTATGATTCAAAATCCTCTCACAACCTGATGCCCAATATAGTCATGGAGGAACTAGGATTGGAAGTGACCAGGCCATACAAAGACCTTTTCTCTTTTGATTCCAACAAAGTTAGGTGTCTAGGACTGATCAAAGATGTAGTTGTCTCTTTAGCCCAAATCCTTGCCAAAAACATTATCATGGATGTAGTTGTAGTTGACATTCCTCCAAAGTTTGGGATGTTGTTATCAAGATACTGGGAAGCCAATCTTAAAGGCGCACTTCAAATGGATATGTCCTTTGCCATTATCCCTGTCTTTGGAGTCCATAGAAGGATATTTAGGGAGAAAAAGTTAGCATACATGGTGACCTGTGCTGAAAAGCAACCACCCCATCTATGCGCAGGACATTGAGATGGGATCTACTATTTTCTTCACAAAAAGAGACACAGAAAGCTGTAATTCATAGAACATTGCCATTGTACCGACCCATGAGGAACTGGATGGAGTATGGGAGGTAATTTTTGATGGTACAACATGCACAGAAGGGGCAGGAGCTAGAGTTTGGGTGAGACCCACTAGAGGGAGAACTTTGAAATACTCCTACATGCTTGCTTTTGATTGTACAAATAATGAGGTAGAGTATGAGGCTATGGTGTTAGCCATTCATATCCTGAAGGATTTTCAAGTCTAGAGGGTACTGATACATGGAGATTTTGAGCTGGTCATTAAACAAATGACAGGTGAATATTAGTCCTGACACCCGAGAATGAGAAGTTACAGGAATCTTTCCCTGGACCTGATAGCATGTTTTAAAGAGTGCAAGTTTAATATAATCCAGAGGTTACAAAATTATATATCTGACTCTCTAGTCACTTCCGTTGCTAGTTTGAAGGTCCCCATGCACCCTGGTGGGAAAATATGAAATTTAGATCAAGAACACCCCCTCTTTCCTTGATAATGTCAAAATATAGCAAGTATTTGAAGATGAAAAGCATATCCAGAAGTTCCTCACTCTCACTGGGAGTTTGATGGATTGACTATTGATGAAGAAAATGAGCTTCTAGAGGATGCTTTCCCCACTCAAGAACCCTTGCAAAGCTAGACTGGTGCTCCCAAAGAAATGCCCCGTGATGAGGGTGTTACTCCAACTAAAGATGCTGATAGCGATGAAATTGAGGAATCTTGGGAACCATAGTTGTAGGAGGCCAATGGAAAACATGAATATGTGAACACCCTCTGTGTCAAGAAAATCCTCCATCTTAAAGGTAACTCTATCCCCATAGGTCTAGTTCCTTTAGAAAATCTTTTTGATTCTAACGATGTTTCCAAGGAATGCCATCTTGTCCCAAGTTGTGAATATGTAGAATATGTTAACATTAGGACAAAAGAGAATCCAAATATTGTCAATATATCAAGGAACCTCTCATCGAAAGCCAAGCAAAAATACATGTCATCGATGAAAGAATATTTAGATGTGTTTGCTTGGAGCTATAGTGACCTAAAGGCTTATGATACAAGCATAATCTAACATACCATACCACTCAAGGAGAAAGAGGTGCCTTTCAAACAGAATCTAAGAAGGTTGAATCCCAAACTGTTGCCCCTGATAGAAAAGGAGATCAATAATTTATTTGAGGCCAAAATCATTGTGTCCCTCAGATTCTCATGCTGGGTGGAAAATATGGTCGTTGTTAGGAAGAATGGGGAAATAAGAATATGTATTGGCTTCAAGAACTTGAATAGAGTCTCTATAAAGGATCATTACCCCCTCCCCAAGATGGACCATATCTTGTAAAGGATAGTGGGTTCATAGAGGATCTCCACTATGGATGGCTTCTGAGGTTATAACCAGATCGTGGTGCACCCTGAATACCAAGAGAAAACAACATTCATCACACCTTGGGGTACTTTCATGTATGCTAAAATGCCATTTTGTCTCATGCACGCAAGAGAAAATTTCCCATGGCCCATGGACATAGCCTTTGCTAATGAAAAGGACAAGATCTTGGTAATCTATTTCGATGACATCACTATCTTTTCACAGTCTGATGAGGAGCATGTTGCTCACCTTTTGAGAATGTTTAAGAAATGAAGGAAGTTTGGCATCTCCCATAATCCAAAGAAGTCTTTCTTTGCTATGAAAGAAGGGAAACTATTGGGGAATATAATCTCTCAGTTAGGCATCAGGATAGATCCAAAGAGGGTTAAGGAAATCAACAAAATCGATCTCCCTCGAAATAAGGTGGAGTTTTAGTACTTTCTGGGAAAATTAACTTTACTAAGAACACTTATTGTTTCCTTTGCCGAAATAGTGAAGTATATAATTGAAATGTTTGGAAAGGATAAAGAAATAAAGTGGACTCCTGAAGCCAAATAGTATTTTTAAGAAATAAATAAAGCTATCTCTAAAGCACATGTACTTGCAAGCCTTGATTTTTCAAAGGATTTTAATCCTTTAGCGTATTTTCATTTGCTTCAGAGCACACAGTGGCAGGGGGATTACTGCTGAAAAACCATGAGGGACATGAAAAACCCCTTTATTTTACAGCAAGACCCTCATAAATGCTCCCCTGAAGTATAATATCTTGGATAACCAAGCTTATGCCTTGGTGCAGAACTTAAAGTATTTATGAGTGTACATCATGCATTCCCATATCATTTCTCATGTCCCCACCAGCATTGTAAAGGATATCCTGACCCAACCTAATCCTGAGGAACGAAGGGGAAAGTGGATATAAGTCCTACTTGAGTATGACCTGGAGATCAAGCCCAAAAAATTGATTAAAGGCCAGGGACTAGTGAAGCTTATCAACCAGTCAAATGTGATGCTGTCAGCCTGCACATGATTGCCGAATTGTCAGCAGAAGAGAAGAATCCTTAGGGAAAGCTAGGTCCCCCAGTAGGTGAGCATTTCCTGTCATCCTCGTGTTACACTGATATCATTTTTTCGTTACAACATTTGTAGGCCCCACAGGGTATGGACAAGACAAGGGCTATATTTCTCAAGTAGAAGGCATCCAGGTTTTGCATCCTGGAGGGAAAATTGTATTGGAAGGATCCAGGAGGAGTGCTGCTGAACTTTGTGGATGAGGAGGAGGAAAAGAGGCTCATTGAGTAATTCCATGAAGGAGAATGTGGAGGCCATCACTATTGGAAAGCCACTATAAACAAAAGCATGAGGGAAGGATTCTATTGGCCCGCCATCTTCTCTGATAATCATCATAAAGTTGTTTCCTGCCACAAATGTCAAATATTTGAGGGGAGAAGGAAGTTGTTACCATTACCTTTAAAACCCATACAAGTTGAAGACACTTTCCAACAATGGGGACTATATTTCATCAGAGAAATAAATACACATTATTCGGGACAACACATGTGGATCCTCACTTCCACTGACTACTTCACCAAATGGATTGAGTCCATCCCCACAAGACAAGCTACCAAGGCAGTGATCATGAAGTTTCTAGAGGAGCATATCCTGTCAAGATTTGGGTTCCCCAGAAATATAATCACAGAGAATGCTCCTGCTTTCAAGTCAAATAAAATGGTTGAGTTTTGTTCCAAATATCACACACAGTTGGGACATTCCACAACCTACTATCCTTACGGAAATGGGCTAGCAAAATATTCAAATAATAGACTCATGAGAATCATCAAGAAGCTATTGCAGGATAAAAAGAAATATTGGCACACAAAGCTAATCCATTATTTATGGGATGACGGAATCAGCGTGAAGAAGTCCATTGGAACCTTACCTTTCTAGCTAGTGTATGGCTCTGAAGTGATTTTTCCTAGTTCCCTAGTTTGTTAGTGATCTAATTGCTACAGGAAGAGGAAATAGAGATACATCCAACCCAGAGGAGGATGTATTAGTTGATTGAACTCTAGCAGTAGAGGGGACAGTTATTTGACAGAACCCAGAAGTTTCAAGAAGAAATGAAAGAAATATTTGACAGAAAGACTAAGAATGATGATTTCTAGTTGGGAGATGTGGTTTTTCTTTGGTATGCACCACATGAGGACAAGGGAAAGCATAGTAATTTTGATCACCTGTGGAAGGGCCCATGTAAAATTGCAGCCAACAGAGGAAAGAATGCCTATGTTTTGGATGAGATGCAAGGAGGTCTAGTATTTGGAGCTCCCGTAAATCAGAGGCTTCTCAAAAATTATTATATGTAAAAGTGAGTTCAACTCCATTTTCATTATATATACCATTTTATTATAACATTGCTTGTGTGGATAACCCCCCCATGTTAGACTCAAATCCTCAGTTGAAGGAAGTAAGGTATCCAACAGGGGTTGTCATTTAGTTTTCGTTTTTTAGGCGAATATAAAGTTGCAAGAACATGGTCTACTTGGTTCTTTCCTACCTCACAGGGAGGATAACATCCCCTGGTTGGAGCCATTGTTAGCACCTGTGCTAAATTTTGAATTTTTCTACATAAGGAATTGCACTAATGCCCCTAAAAAGGTCTAGACTAGTAAAACATGAGGGTAGGGTCAATTTTTTTCATATTATATAACCTAATAAAGTGCTAAGAAGGTTCTAAAGGATCCATCCTTGGTCGAAAGTGTCAAAACAGTAAAAAAATCCTTCATCGCGACCTTGGAAATGTGTCCAAGTAAGAAAAATCCGATTAAGGTTAAAAGAGGACCAAAATGGATGGACCAGATGCAGCACATATAAGATCAAAGGGACAAAAATCATTTCTGCCAGGGAGAATCAAGAATGGAAGTGCGGAAGAAGTAAAAAATTTATTATAAAAAGTAGAATCCTGACTTCCCCCTTCCGCAGTCCAAGATCGACGGCTCAAAATGTTTCCTCCCAAATCACTTGTACGAAAAAGACCATAGGCGTAGAGATTGAAAATTGGGAGACGTAAAAAAGTTGGTTATAAAAATTTCAAATCTTGATTTCTGCATTCCGTGATCTGGGATCCGACGTCTCAGAGGGCTTTCGCCCAGATCAACGGTCCAAAAAAATAACATAGGGGTGGAGATCAGAAATTAGGAGAAGTAAAAATTTGGTTTAGAAAAAGTTCAAATCCCAATTTTCTCCTTCCGCGATCAGGGATCCAATAGCTCAGAGAGCTTCCGCCCAGATAAAGAGACCGAAAAAGAGAAGAGGAGCGAAGATCAGAAATCGAGAGAAGTAAATATTTGGTTGTAAAAATTTGAAATCTTGATTTCCACATTTCGTGATCTGGGATTCAACGACTTAGAGAGCTTCTTCCCGGATCAATGATCTAAAAAAGAGCAAAGGGGTGGATATCAGAAATCGAGAGAAGTAAATATTTGGTTGTAAAAATTTCAAATCCTAATTTTCACCATCCTCGATTTGAGATCCAATGGCTCAGAGAGATTCCTCCCAGATCAACCATCTGGAAGAAAGAACAAGGGGCGAAGATCGAAAATCGGAAATACCAAATGGTTTTGTCTTGAAAAGTTAAAATCCCTGTTTTCAGGATCCACAACATCTAAGGTACATAGAGATCCCACGCAGATCAGTGGTGCAGAAAGGTGTAGAAAGCAGAAGCGAAAAGGCGGAAAACTTAAAGGATTTGGTTGTGAAAAG
Source organism: Pseudotsuga menziesii (assembly GCA_001517045.1). Lineage (NCBI taxonomy): Eukaryota > Viridiplantae > Streptophyta > Pinopsida > Pinales > Pinaceae > Pseudotsuga > Pseudotsuga menziesii. Next base: position 267,564 of record LPNX010039597.1, on the reverse strand, counting down.
TTAAAGTTTTGTTTTTCACTTTCCGAAAAAGTGCAGGGGTGGAAATGCGGATGTTGAAAGGAGGAAGCGAAAAGGTCAGTTTCTCCTTTCACAAAAAGGTAAAGTTTCATTTTCTGCTTTCTGGAAAAGTGCAGGTGCAAAAAGGTGGACACGGAAAGGTGAAAGGGGAAAGGTCATATTCTCCTTTCATGAAAAGTTAAAGTTCCATTTTCCTCTTTCTGGAAAAGTGCGGGTGCAAAAAGGAGAACGCGGAAGGGAGGAAGTGGAAAGGCCAAATTCTCCTTTCACAAAAAGTTAAATTTTTGTCTTTCGCTTTCTGGAAAAGTGCGGAAGTGGAAAGGCGAAAGCAAAAAGCTCAGTTTCTCGTTTCATGGAAATTTAAATTTCCACTTTCGATTTTCTGAAAAAGTGTAGGGGAGGAAAGGCAGAAGCAGAAAGGTCAGTTTCTTCTTTCATGAAAATTTAAAAGTTCTACTTTCCATTTTTATAGCAAAGTGAGGGGGAAGAAATGAGGAAGTGGAAAAGGAAAAGAAGTTTAATCTGGAGAATTAGAATCCCGATTTTCGATCTCCGTAGTCCGAGATCCGATCGCTTAGATCGATTCCACCCAGATCGATGGTATGGAAAGGACAAGAAGGGAGAAATTTAGAAACATAATAATTTGGCCGTAAAATGAAGAGATCCCAATTTTCACTTTCCTCCATCCCGCAACTGGATTTCAGATCGATGACTCAGAAAGTTTATGGATAATATCGACGATGGAGAACAATTCTGCTAATGTAATAAGCACAAGGAAATGAAATTTTGAAATCCACAGAATCATTTAAAGGGCCTACAGGTTTTGATGGCTTAGATAAAGATTGATCTAGATCCACGGTTGAGGAAAATTCGGCTAGTTCAAAGTGTCATTGATTTAACTCTCCAGAACTCGGCAAAATTTTATAGAGCAGGCAAGTTCAGACACATGTCTCTGTATCCTTGTTTTGATTAAAAGATCAACGATCCATGATGATTTCACTGGTTAAATATGCAGGGAAGAAGAAAATATGTAACAGAACGTCTAAGGTCCTTTGAGCCATCATTTTTATCTAGCAGGTGTGGTTTTCAGGTTTTCAGTTTCCCATTTTTGTCCATCATGCGCGCCATAGCATGCTTTCCTATTTTGTTTTGTGATCATTGAGAATCCATGAGGTCAGAGGTTGTTAGGATTTTATGATCATTTGGGTTTGATCCCCATTTTTGTAAATGACTTTGGCTCTGTTTCAAGGTTGGTCTCGGGAGACTATTTACACTATAAATATACCCTCAGAAGAGGAAGAAAGGGTTGGAAGTTTTATTCAGAAGCCTTAGCGCTCGAGTTTTGTAGCTCTGTTATTTTCTTGGAAGATTTAAAGAAAAGTATGCTCTAAGTTTTCTGATATTCATCAAGTTGTTTCATGTTCAGTCTGTGTTTCCTGTATTTCATTTTCATTTATTTGTTTTTTGCCAATACATCTCTAGGTTGTGTGCAAGGAATTCGTTAGCTAACTCTCCTTCCATCAGAAATAGTATTTGTTATGTGTTGGTAATGGTTGTGATAGAATTCATCCACAGATAGGTGCTCTATTTCATTTATTTCCCCATGTTATATTTCTGCTAAAGGTGTTCCCAGAGATTCATCCTTTGATAGATGCCTCTGGTTTTCACTGGGCTCTCTCCTCATTTCCATCTGTCATCACTTCAATATAATTTAACTGAACATAATAGCCACGTTTCCTCAGTTTTCATAGAAAAATCACCACTCATTATCATTGTAAGCCCCTTGAATATTTTCAGGCTATGACTCCATTCACCCAATGGTGTTTCTTGTCTGTCTGTTTTTCCATTTTTAAATATGGAAATATCACGTTACTATCAGAATCTAGCCTTTTGAATTATTGTTTAAAGCCAAATGTATAGGTGAATGACCCTATGACATAGAGAGATCCCTCTCTGACTATAAGACTCGAACGCAGTCGAAATATTGGTTTTAAATGGTTACCCCTGTGACTTCCTAGCGTAACCATAGGAAAATTATAGGGTGATAACAAGTTCTTTAGGCTAGAGTTAAGAGAAATTTTAGGGAGCCTATGGTACCCTACCTTGTTTAACTTGTGATTTTACATCAGATACCTAATCATATCCATGCTTTCACTAGGGAAGGAACCTCCTTCTAACATGAGAGTATGATAGGGAGTATTTCTTAGTAATTTTAAGATTATAAGTAAGAAACCGCTTTAGGATTTTCTCAATTCTTCTACGATATTCTTTGGAAATGTTGCATCCCCAATATTCACAACCATATAGGATAATGGGAGTGACACTCCTTTTAAAGAGGAATTTATTTCTATGCCACATCAAAAGGTTTATGATTTACAAGTGTTTACAAGACCAAAGTAGCCTTTTCATCCTCCATTAATCCTCTTCTCAAAGCTATAGTTCCAATTAAGATCATGGTGGAATTCAATTCTAATATATTTATAACAAGTCACTTTGTATAGGTTTTTGTTGTCATAAGAAAATTTATTATACATGCCCTTATTCGTTTTGATAATCATGACTTTTGTTTTGTCGGTGTTGATGGTCATACCCATATTGGAGCAGAAATCCTCGATAATTCATAATTGCTTCTCAAGATCATAGGGGTACCTTTCCATAAGAAAGATATCATCAACATAGAGAAGAAGAATGATGACTATTCATGTCAATGTTGTGCTAGCATAACCTACTTCTTATAAACAACTTCTAGCTTATCAATGTAAATGCTGAAAATGGTAGGGGAGAGAGGGGAACCTTTCTTAACTTGAATATTGCAATTAATACCCTATGACCATCCTTCACTATTTTGAACTTGGAAATAATGCTTTCATATATCTTCATTCTCGCATCCCTCATCTCGGAATCAACCTATAACTATTCTAACCTATACCATAGGTTATTTCTAGGTGTTGTATCAAAATATTTTCTCAAGTCCATAAAAAACAAAAAATAAAGATTTATTATTATGACACTCCTCCACAATGGTACTAACTGTAGAAAGATGGTATGTCATTGATTGATGCCTTCTGAAGCCTTCTTGACCTTTGTCTCACTTTCCTTCATTTTCTAACAACATGCTAATATTTTTTTTAAAAAATACCGTATAGTTTAGCTAAAAGAGGGCTACTCATAATGGTTCAATAATTAGAGGGATTATCCTTATCTACACTTTTGAAAATAGGAACTCTAAGTATCTCCACTTTTAAAATAAGGAGCTCTAAGTCTTTGGTTTCATATCTTAAGGATGTCATGCTTGAACGCCAGATTGAAGAAATTGTGAATGTAATGGATGATGACAGGTGCTATAATTTTTAATATTTATGCTTGGCATCCTTCAATATGTTTAGCTTTTCCATTTGCTAGGAACTTAATCCCAAATTCTATGTCTTTTGTACAATAAACTTGCTCAATTGTAAGAAGGGATTGAATGTTATCCATCACATCCGTGGATTCGTAAAGATTTTTATGATATGAGTTCTAATCCTCCTCAGAGATCTTATTATTTTCTTTAGTAAATCACAAGTTAGAATTCTCCTCCACATCTTCTTAGGGTCCATCTCACATAAGAAATAAGTGTAAAATCTTTTCCTCTCTTTTATAATATATATAGTAGGTTTTTTTCCTTTTAACTAGGGAAATGTACTTATTTATCTTGGCGTCTTATAGGGACTCATGAATAGCTTCCTTAATTTCTGTACACATATTCTTACATTCATTATCATACGATGGGTTGGTTCTTCTTTTTTCCTTTTTACTAGAAATTCCGATAAAGAACTTGTTGATGGAAGAAAAGGCTTGAGCTATAGTGAAATTATGATAAAGGTATTTTATATTGGCCTTTTTAGAAAGAGGGGACAATTTCTTTATCAAATTATTTATAAACCCCCTCGTATTATTCCTATCGAAGACCCAATTCTTTTGGATTTTAGAATTTTCCTCTATGGGATCATTATCCATGGGAACATTGAGGTTTATAATTATTTACGTTTGTAATATGAATGGGGATTGTTGTCGTTTAAGATGTTAAAGATTATTTTTCAATTGAACAGAGGGATATCTAAAATGACATATCTCACCCACATCTCACCACACTACTTCCAAGACCATGAATGCAAGTCATCCTACTGGAATTTTTCCACTTCTTTAGGTCATTGCAAATTATATGACCTTGAGCACTACAAAATATTGAATAACACTAATCCAAACATATGTTTCGCTTGAATCTTCATAATTTTTATTGCATCTCCTAGTTAAAGAAAGGTATTTGTCTAATGAGAGAGGATTAGGGCTCGAGTAGTTGTTTAAAAGAATAGCTTGGTTGCTTGAGGTTTGAGTATTGAAGTTCCCCATTAACATGATATTCAATGCATTCTAGAGACTAGAAATATCATGCTCTAAGCCATTATAGCCACAATTTTTTATCTAAATTGCATTTCTTATGAAAGTCAGAATTGATAGGAGAAAAATAGCATATTGAAATGTAGTTTTTTTTATAGAATTGATGTTTGTGATTTCCAACCATATATATTGATTTAAATGTTTTTTTTATAAAGTCCAACATGGGGAGAGATTAATTTTTTGATGTAACAAGCTATGTCTCCAATGCCTCTACTAGAGTACCACTTGTTCCATACTGACCATAGGACAAAACCATCTATGTTGGGGACTTTAGATTATTTGTCCTTCAACCTTTTAATGAGCAATATAATATCAATATCTTCGAGGTCCAACTTAACTTGGGGTCTTTGTTCCATGGAAAGCTCTAGAAGTTCAAAAAATGATTTGATGTATGTCAAATTGCTATTTAGTGATTTTTTTGGTAACATCCAAAATTATACCTCTTCTATTTTTAATGATCCCTCGATTTCTTTGTTTAGTGGCTTCTTTTACCTGCAATCTTTCTTTTCTAAGTGATGAATAAAGTCGATCTATTCACCTCCTGAACATTCATGCGAAAAATATCGACTCTAGCTAATCACATAGCCAATCTTTAAATCCTCAAATTACATTTATAGTGATATAAATGAACTATCTAACTACAATGAATACAAAATTTAATAATAATCTATATACCAACTTTAACATTTAGTTTTTAGGGTAAATTTCATGGAAAAATACTTGGTAATGGCTCCCACGTCATAGTTCGTTGTATTTTATTAGACCCCATCTTCTTAGTATGCTGAGGATTTCGGCCATATGGGTCTTGAATCCACATGTTATACAATTTTCTTGCGACTAGGATAAATGGATGCAATGCAAAGATCTCATTGCATATTTTTCATAAAGATACATTTATAAGAGACACCACCAACAAATTTTTGTTGTTGACTTTCCTATTGATTGAAGTTGTTTTCCTTGTAGCCTTCAACAGATTTGTACAACCCCAACATCTACAACTTCTAGTATCTGCCAAATTATTTCTTTCCATATGAATGAATCTGCAAACTCAATCATATGAAAAAATGGGAAAAGGGTTTGTTCATGCTTTTAGAGTGGATCCATGTGCAGCAGGCATTTCTTTTTTCTTTCAGAAAATTTGGTAGTTAATTTTCCAAATTTCTATTTTATTTTCTATATCAATATGAATAACACATTATACAACCTAATGGTAACTTTAAATAGTTTTTTTTATAGGCTCTATTTAGTGGCTATTTTTACCTCCAAATCGAAAAATAGTGTTACACCATTTTTTTTTAAATAAAATAAAAAATATTTAAAAACCGGCCAACTAATTATCTTTTAATTACATAGAAAAACTCATTTTTTAAAATAAAACAAATTAATAATTTTTATTTCGTAATTTTGTATTAATATTTGAAAAAAAATAACAATTTTAAAAGTTTTAAATTTTGAAATACAAAATTAATAATTAAATAACAACACTGACTAAAATGAAATAAAAAAAATTAAACTATATATAAACTAAAAATATTTTTAAAAAATTATATAAAATAACATAGTAAAAAAAATTTTACAATAAAATTTTTATTTAAAAATTTTGTAATTTTTACTAAAACCTAATTTTTTATTTTAAAAATAAAATTTTATCAATATTTATATAAAAATATAAAAAATATAAAAAATCAAATAAAAAACTAAAAACTAAATTAAAAAAATTAAATTTAAAAAAATATAAAAAAAAACAAAACTTTGGAAAAAAAACAATTACAATTTTAAAAAATATATTATAAAAAAAATCTACCTACCCCACGCCCTCTGCTCCCCCACCACCCCGCCCCCTCTCTCATCCCCTCTACTCCACTCCCCTTTCCCTACGTCGCCACCCCATTCCCTCGTCGCCACCCCACCCCCTTTCCCTATATCGTATGCAACATTGGCTGCTTCATTTTCTTTAGTCTCATGATCAATACTAATATGTAGTGATTATTATATGTCAAAAAGTTTATAAAATAATAATTTTTTAAACTATAATAAAGTATTTGAAGATTGATAAACTAACACATTCCATGAATCCGTCGATGTGGATTTGTGACAAAGATATGTAGAAAATGCTACTACAATATGAGTAAGGATGAAACGACATTTGTCACACTATATAATGTGTTTTTTCTTTACTAGATGTCTCTAGTTGCTCAAGTTCACCACTAGATGATTGCTAATGACCCTGAACTCTACTGGGTGACTCCTCACCACCTCTAGATGGATATTATGCTCCCATGAGCCTCGGACAAAACTACCATGACAAACCTGTGTCTCATTCAACCATAATAATGGCCGATGTGTCTCATCCAACAAACTAGGTGTAGGATGATATAAATTGGGGGAGGAAGGGTTTTGGGGGAAAGGAGGGAAACATACATGATTTGGATTATCCCTAGAATGCTCTCTACAATATGGAATCCCTCCTCCCACCCCCTAGAAATATAAGATGTCAAAGTAATTGACATTCTTACGAAGTATAAATTCAATGTACAACCTCCACATGAAATACAATGGTATGTCTCTATTTCCATGCGGGTCTACATCAAATACCATATACCACCTATCTGCCCAATTTTATTTTATACTTGGTTCTATGCACTAGTCAATCGATATATGTTTTCTTCTAATAAGAGGAATGTGGCCAGTGCGAGGATCTCTAAAGAGGGAATAAATTTGGTCTTTTCTTATTTTCAATATTTTTATGTCATGGTAACTAAGCTCATTTGCATAAAAATTTCTCCTGGACTCTCTACAAGAACTAATGTCATATAATGCTCCTTGGGAATTAACAATTGTGCTAGTGATAATATCAATTAATTACCCAAGAAAATAATGTAGTTCACCTCCCCCCTTAATTGTAGCACTTAAGCATCTCAACAACCCTGATTGTGATAGTATTTTAACATTTCTATCTGGAGTATTATGTCATGGTGGTATTTTTTATTATTCTTGTTATTGAAGGATCTGTTGTTCTTCTTGCAATGGTTTTGATGTTCTACTTTGAATGGAGTGATTTGATGTTTTTCTTCAACAATTACTAGGTTTCCTCTTGGAGTGTTTTTTTCTTTTTCTTCAATATCTATTATGTTTTCAAGGTCAATATTTTGAAGGTATGGGTTTTATGAAGGAATGTTTTCTTCAGGATTATGTGGGTCCATAGAATGATACTATGTTTATGTTCAACAAATATTTGAAATTAGATCAAATATTTAAAATAATTCATAGAAATTGAATTGTTTCTTAGAATTTAACAAAAAATAAGCAAGAAACATACCTATATTATTTCCCAACAAAAGTAATCAAGCCACAAATAAATCAAACTATCCAAATGGTAGAGTAGACTCCCAAATAACATTTGCATTAAATTTCTCCTGCATTTTATCCTTCCAGAGTTTTGCAAATGTGAACTATAATGGGCCGGTTGGGCCCCCTTTTTATCATATATCCATATGACGCAAGTGCGATATAACACACTTGTGCTATGAAAAACATATGCATTACAGTTCACAATGTTATGATTTTGTATTTTTCAACGCATATATGTTATAATGCACATGTGTTATGAAACACATATGTGTTACATCACATAAGCATTATTGTTTAAAAAATTTCACAAGGTATATGCATTATAATGGACATGCATTATGTTTTTAACTTTTTCATAATGCAAGTGCATTATAATGCATGTGTTTCGTAGGTTTAGCCTCCGTTACAAGTTTGGGTTTTTCCATGGTTGAACCTAAGAACATGGTTGCATTTACAAAATCCATAATGAGGGTGCATTTAGGAAATCTATGGTGGCAAAAAAGGTGGACAACTCATGAGGTATTACAACTCATGAGAGAAGCTCACACCTCCAAAGTTGTAGGGAATTTTGGCGTTGGGAAAACAATTATGAACTGATAACATATAACAAGTTATACAACTTGATGAGAACTCGACATTGTTCTCGTTTTTTGGAGGGTTAATTTTAGTAGTTTTTTTTACGTCTATTTCGAAAAGTATGTAGTGACTGAAAACACAATTTTTCATTTTGAGCCATTTTTTTCGATTTTGAAAATTCTTGGCCATAAAAAAAGAATAAATTTTATTTGCAAATGTGTTTTTTGAAATTTTACAAATAATAATACATTTAGTAACTAGTTGTAATTGGCTAATTTGTAAAAAATATGAGAAAACAAAGACAATTCAAACAATTTTTAAGGTATCTACAACTATTTTAACCTATATTTGAGTTATTTTATGTATACAAATGATATTATTTAACATTATTTTCCATAAAGTGTTGATTCTCATAAAGTTAACAAAAGTATACCATGCATTTGTAATTAATATATTAAAAACATAATATTTAATCTCAAAATAAAATATTAAAGTCAAAACATTACAAAAATATCATATCAAGAAATTGTGAAATTTGACATTTTCCTCAACAACATAAAACTAAACAAGAATATAAAAAACTCATTTTTAACGATCGATGTACTTACATTTTGTTTTTTAATTTATAGTAAGTTGAAAAACCATGTGAAAATATATAACTTTTAAACAAAACCATGTGAAAAATATATATAAGTTTTAAGCAAACACATATTAACAGAATAATAATGAAAAATTAAATCGTATATAGGGATGACGTCTCAAATCAATCTATGATTTTTCTTTATAGTATTGATCTGCGTTTTTGTTTTAAGAAAGCGAACGAATTCATATACATAGTAATTATCCAAATTTCTTACATAGTATAGATATACGATTATCAAATCATGTACAATGATGATGGAATCAAGAAAAAATTTCTGGTGTTAATATATTCTTCGTATCTATCTATTTTACAACAAAAAAAAACCAAACCAAACCAAATCACTTCCCCGCATATCTAATAGAACTGTAAAGGTCACAGGATCGAATCCCTCTGAGTATTTAATCAATTATAAATAATCAAAGGTTGGATGGTTGTCGAGTGGTAATCAATTTTAGTAATCAGATCTAAAAGAATCTTACCTACTTAATTAGGATGGTAATCCCATTGAAGGATGGAAACCATTAGTTGAAACAAAGAAATATACTAGTATAACTACAGTATCAATCAACGCAAAATAACAGAGAGTATATTCAATTCATTTGACAGATATTGGATGATCCAGATCAAAGGAGGAAATATGGATCAACAATAGGGAAAGAGATCACGAGGTAAATGTGCACAAAAGATAAGAAATCCGTAAATTAAAATGAAGTTCTGCACTTGATAAGAGATCAACGGCCAGGAAACATTATGTTAGCCAGAAATACAAATCTCGTACGAACAGGAGTTGTTTCCCTAGATCAGAATGGTACAAGCCTAGAAAAAATGAGTGATAACAAGGATAAGCACTTTCCCTAGAGTTCAGTAGATATTTGGAATGAATCTTTCATCTATCTTGAAGTATGATGTCTCATCTTTCTATAGTGCTAGATCTCCTTATATTGACCTGTAATAGAAAATATCAAACAACAAACGAGATCAAAAGTACTAGAAAATGATCCACAACTCTATATCAGTGACTAAGGAATCGAATAATGAAATAAATGATTATGACACAATACATTTCACGGGGAAAAAACCATCACTGCATTAAAATGAAGAAGAGATATTACAACCATAATTCCCTAGTGTTGTGATGTCTCCTCACAAACCAAGTCTTGTCCTCAAAGCTCCAACTTGTTTCATCTATTGTCACCCTAGATTTGGCCAGAACTTCAGTGCAGCAGCATAACTTTCCTCCTCCCAACCCATAGGGAGTGAGGCTGTATTTATAGTGCTTGCGAGGATAGGGATGGTTGAGGAAAAGATAGATGAGGTGGAAGGGAGATCCTACTAGGGGGGATCTCGAATCCAGGTGTTCCACAGGAGTAGGGATGAGGGTGCCACGAAGCTTTCCTTCGAGAATCTTCATGAACCTTCTCTTTTTCCTTTTGAAACTCGAGAACCACTCTTTCATTTTGCAGACAAAGCATTACCAATGGAGAACCGCTTATTGATCAAAATGTATAAGCAGTGGCACCGCTCATTGTTAAGAGACAAGAGGCATCCTAAAGAGGGTAACACTTATTGTATAAGGGGAATGAGTAGTGGTGGACTTAGGTATGAAAAATAGGAGTCTAGGCCAATGTCTAACTTCAAATATTGGGAATTGAAGGCAATTTATGATGTTTTGGGCCTCGACACATCATGGTGACGAGAATTATGTGTAATAGAATTCCCTCCAAATCATGAGGGTATAAGTATATGATAGGAGGGATATTTGTAAGAGAAAGTTATCACGTCGAGGAAAGTCATTGCTTGATCGGAGATCATCTTCAACCTAGATTATGCAATACATCAATACTTTTGACTCATATCCAAATGACCTCTCATCATGCTTGGAGATTAATACAAGGAAGGTCCATGAGAGAAATGAATAAATCATGGCTACTAGAATACAACGTAGATCCATGTGAATAAGACTCAAACTTGGACATAGCTACCACAATTACAATGTATATCTATGACATACGGACACAAATTTGAGCACAACCACAACCATACAAATGTGGATCCAGGCTAGGACTTATACAAAATATTCCATTGCAGCCTAGGGAAAGAAATGAGCACTTAACAAATACCCAGGGTCCTCATTTCGACGTCCACAAAGAACGGATCTATCCATGTGATTACAATGTTCTAACTTTGAACATGGTAGAAACCACTTGATTATGTTGATGTATATGTAACTTCGGAATGTATTCACTTGTATTTCTTATGGATTGTAACCCGATGTTTATTCCGGGATGTATTTGTAATGTACTTGAGTCATGTCATGCCCCGATGTTCCAATCGGGAATATCTATAATGTAAGCAAGTCATGTCAAGTCATTGTGGGTAACCCTCCTATTGTCTAAGGGTTAAAGTCCCCGCAGTTCTGGGGCACTAAGGTAATTAGACTCTCCTAGAGAGGTTGGACCTAGTAGGGTTTTAGTCATGTCGGGATTAGTATAAATAGAGAGCCAGCCTCTCTATTTAGTACACAACTCATACACACTCAATAGTAGCGCATAGTTGAGGAAGGAGAAGATAATGGGGCTAGATAGAAAGAAGGTTACTGCTGTCAGGATAACATCTTACTGTTTTGGGGTTTTACTTTTGGTGCTGATTCTATCTCTGAGGAAGTTGCAGGGTTTTCTCCATTTATGGTTTCCTCGAGGAAAAACACTGTGTTCATTGTCTCTTGTGTTTGACTATTGTGCTTGTTGTTCTCTCAATTAAAGATCCTAGTGTTATACTAGCTTAATGTTAAAAATCTAACATGTTATCAGAGCTAACCTGAGAAGAACACACTGCGCAGTTGTGGGAACTAGGGCTTCCTACTTTGTGGATCTATCTCCATAGTTTTTTAGCAAAAGAAGGTTGGAATAACTCTCCTCCTTAGGGAGCATCTTTCTGTCGAAGTAGAATCCAATTCTGAGGTTTTTTAGTTTTGGACCTGACACTACTGCCAAAAATTAGGGATTTTCACAAAAGAGGAATTTTCGCTGATCCCAAGCCTGAATTGATCTCCTCCCTAAAATCGAAGTTAGGGATTAATTTCAAAGCAATTGGTTGGACAGAACTCCGGAAAAGCAAAACCCTAATCTGTTTCTGAACCAACAATGCAGAACTTCAGCTACAAATCCAGATCTGACATCTTGAACTAGTAATATCTAAATCTTTTGTATTTCCATTTGAGATTCTCAGTTAAGATGTCTCATTATACCAAGCTTGATGAAAAGCTTAAGGGAGCTGATAACTTTCGAGCCTGGAAGTATAGGATCTCCCTGGTCATGGAAGAGAATGAGTTGGACTCCTACATCAATGAGGAGGTTCCAGTTCCAGAGGGAGATGAGGATAAGGCCTTACACAAGAAGAAGATGGTTATGGAAAAGAGAATCATTGCTGATTCTATCAAGGATCATCTCATACCATAGGTGTCCTCCCTAAAGACACCTAAAGCTATGTTTGATGCCCTAACCAAATTGTTTGAAGGGAAGAACATAAACCGAAAGATGACTCTGAGAAACCAACTAAAGAATGTGAAGATTCAGAATGCAGAAACCATCCAGTCTTACTTCACAAGAGTTTCTCAAATCAAAGAACAACTGGAATCAGTAGATGAAGAAGTGGAAAATGTTGAGATTGTAATGACCACCTTGAATGGTCTCCCTAGATGATGGGACTCCTTTATTCAAGGGATATGTTCCAGAAAGAATTTAGTCAAGTTCAGTAGACTATGGCAAGAATGCTCTCAGGAAGAAGCTAGGATAGCAGCCAGAGAAGAGAAGATGGGAAGTGAAGATCAAGCTCTCACTTTACATTCCAAGAAAACCAAAAGAAGTTCTCATCACTCCAGAGGTAAGCATTTTTCTAAAACTAACTCTAGAAAAGATTTCTCTAGAGTCAGATGTTATACTTGTGATGAAGTAGGACACTTTGCAAAAGATTGTCCTAAAAGACAAAATAAGAAAAAGGGAAATAAGAAAATACATCATGCTCATGCTGCAGAGGATGATGAACCATCCAAGAAAAGAACCAGATATGAAAGTGAAGACTCTTCAAGTGATGCAAAATATGTATTGATTTCTTCTCTCACAGGAAATATCACACATGGAAGCAATGATTGGCTTATAGATAGTGGGGCTTCCAAGCATATGACAGGATTCAAGGAATCCTTTGCGAAACTTTTAGAACATGAATCTCCTCACAAGGTGAAGCTTGGAGATGACTACCAATATCCAATAAAAGGTAGTGGTGAATCTTCTTATAAACTAAACTCTAGAAATTCTATGAGGATGTAAGATGTATTGTTTGTACCAAGACTCAAGAAGAACCTTCTCTGCATATCTGCATTAGATGCAAAAGGCATGAGGGTTACATTCATAGATGGCCAAGTCATCATGTGGCCAAAGGGAAAGACTATTAATGATGCAGTAGAGATTGGGGAACGAGAAGGATGTCTATACAAATTGAAGGGCCATCCAGAACAAGCCTTGGTCCATGACACAGTAGATCCAAATGAACTTTGGCATAGAAGGCTTGCACATGTGCATTACAGAGCACTGCCAATTGCAAGCAAAGTTGTTGAAGGTATTTCAGAAATTCAAGGAAAACATAATGGGGTTTTCAAAGGATGTGCGAAAGGAAAGAATACAAGGAAGACATTTCCAAGTAGCGAAAGCAAAGAAAAAGGAATCTTGGAAATCATCCACTCCAATGTATGCAGGCCTATGGCATCAAGCTCACTAAGCTAGTATGTATACTATGTTTCTTTTATTGATGAATTTTATAGGAAGACATGGATTTAATTCATGAAGTATTCAACAAGTCCAAGGAATTCAAAGCCTTGATTGAGAATCACACAGACAAGAAGATCAAGACCTTTCGATCAGATAACGGCGGAGAATTCACATCTAATGAATTCAAAGAGTTATGCAAAGACTCAAGGATTAAGAGGGAGTTGTCTGCTCCTTATAATCCACAACAGAATGGGATTGTAGAAAGGAATAATAAAACTATCATGGAAGATACAAGAGCAATGCTTCATGATCAAGATCTTCCTATGCATCTTTGGGCGGAAGCTGCCAGAATAGCGGTGTATGTACAGAACCGTACTCCACATAGAGTACTCAAGAACTAGACTCCTGAAGAAGTCTTCTCCAGCAAGAAACTAGAATTCAGCCATCTAATAATATTCAGTTGTCCTATGTACATACACATTCCAAAAGAAAAGAGAACAAAATTAGATCCTTCAGGAAAGAAGGGTATATTTGTGCGATACTCTAAAAGCTCGAAGGTTTACAGAATATATTTCCCAGGATACAAGAAGATTGACATTAGCAGGGATGTGACATTTGATGAAGACACAGCTTACAACAAATCCAGAAAGAAACCTGCTGAAGAATCTGAAGAAGCAGGAGCACCCAGAATTCATGATACAACCATGAATGAAGAAACTCAAGAAGAAGATTGAGAGTTTGAAGAACCACAAAGACCTGTAGATCCACCTCCAGAGAAGAATCCTCATAAGAGGAAACTACTTGGGTACGAGAACTTATCCAAGGTGCATAAAGATATGGTGCTCCAGAAGAGAATCACAGAGAAAGAAAAAGGACCAGATCCTGCTCCAGGTATGCAGCATTACTATGTGATTTCATTGATAAAGAACCTTCCAGTTATGAAGAAGCGGTAGAATGGAAAGAATGGAAGGATGCTATGATCGAAGAATATCAATCAATCATGAAGAATGATGTTTGGGATGTTGTCCCAAGACCAAAAGGGAAGTCAGTTGTAACTTCCAAATGGATCTACAAGATCAAGCTTGCTGCAGATGGTAACATAGATAAATATAAAGCAAGATTTGTTGCTCGGGGTTTCTCATAGAAAGAAGGAATAAACTATGAAGAAAACTTTGCACCTATAGCCAGATACACTTCCATCAGATCAGTACTTTCCCTGGCTATAGTGATGAAATGGAAGATACACCAAATGGATGTCAAGACTGCTTTCTTGAATGGTGTAGTGGAAGAGGAAGTGTATGTAGAACAGCCACTCGGTTTTGAGACACATGACAGAGAGTCTCATGTATGCAGATCGAAGAAATCCCTGTACAGTTTGAAATAGGCACCCAGGACTTGGTACGACAGAATTGACATCTTTCTATCCAGTTTGGGCTTTACCAAGAATAAAGCAGATTCCAACCTTTACTACAAGGTTGAATATGGCGACCCAGTGATGCTCCTACTATATGTAGATGATCTGTTTGTGACAAGTATGGATGGGTTGATTGCTGATACGAAGAGAAATATTACTGCTGAGTTCAAAATGAAGGACTTGGGTATGATGCATTATTTTCTAGGTATGGAGGTGTGGAAGATTGTAGATGGAATCTTCCTTGGACAAGGGAAGTATGCAGTAGAGATCTTGAGAAGGTTTGGGATGGTGGACTGCAAGGCTATGGCCACACCTATGGCATCAATCCTAAATCTATTGAGTGATGCTTCATCAAATTCAGTTGATGCTATGATGTATCATCAGATGATTGGGTCCTTGATGTACCTAACAAACACTAGACCAGATATTTGCTTTGCTGTGAACACCTTAAGCCAGTTCTTGACAGATTCGAGACATGTTCACTTGATTGCTGCAAAGCATATTCTGAGTTACCTGAGAGGTACGGTTGATTATGGGATCAAGTACGATATGAATCAGAAGATTAACCTGGAGGGTTATGTCGATTCAGATTGGGCAAGCAGTTCCATCGATAGGAAGAGCACTTCAGGATGTTGCTTCAGTATGGGATAAGGTGTGATCTCTTGGTTTAGTGGGAAGTAATCATGTGTGGTAATAAGTAATTTTGAAGCAGAGTATGTCGCAGCTTGTTTAGCTAGTTGTGAGGTAGTATGGCTCAGGAAGCTAGTGTCTAATTTATTTGATCTCCAGCTGGATGCTACTTGTATACCCTGTGACAACCAGAGTTATGTGAAGTTGTCACAGAACCCAGTGTTCCATGACAAGTCGAAGCATATCGAGATCAAGTATCACTATATCAGGGATATGGTGCAGAGGGGAGTAGTGAAGCTCCAATATATTGTGATGGATGATTAGATAGCTGATGTGTTGACAAAGGCATTGGCTAGAGTGAAGTTTGAGTACTTCAAGGAGAAGCTTGGTGTTCTGCAGATCGAGATCCCTTCAAAGGGGAAGTGATGAGTCTGGAAGCCATTCTGACGAGTAGGTCAGATGCAAGGGCTGATCCATTATGTCATGGTGAGAGGATTGGTTCCTTCCATGTCAGATATGAGTTCTTATCCATTATGATATGACTGTAGGATTGGTTCCTTCCATGTCAGATATGAGTTCTTATCCATTATGATATGACTGTAGGATTGGTTCCTACATGATCATATATAAGGGCTATTGCCATTTTTGGAATGGAGCTACCTGGTGCGTTACTAGGATTACTTGGTCTTGGACTCAGGGCCTTTCTGAGATGATTGCAAGATGTAGTCTTACATGATCATATGTGAGTGCATGGCCATTCTGATGTGATTGAGGGATGTGTTCCCACTTGATCTGATATAAGGGCTATTTCCTTTCTGACAATTAGGTCAGATGTAAGTGTCGGCCATTCTGATGTAGGATTAGTTCCTATGCAGATGTAAGGGCTATCACCTTTCTAATGAGGAGGTCAGATGTGAGTGTCAGCCATTCTAATGTAGGATGAGATCCTACATAGATGTAAGGGCTACCACCTTTTTGACGAGTAGGTCAGATGTGAGTGTCAGCCATTCTGATGTGACTATAGGACGAGGTCCTACATGATTAGATGTAAGGGCTACCACCTTTCTAACAAGGAGGTCTGATGTGAGTGCTGACCATTCTTATGAGTAGGTTAGATGTAAGGGCTACCTCCATTCTCTGAATGGAGGCACCTGGTCAGTTACCAACAACCCTTAGTAAAGCACTGAGCACCTTTCTGATGAGTCAAGGTCAGATGTAAGTGCTGTGCCTTTCTGACGAGTCAAGGTCAGATGTGAGTGTTGGCCATTCTGACAAGTAGGTCAAATTTAAGGGCTACCAAATACCTACGAGGAGGTAAGCCTACACCCAACATGAAAAAGGGCTGGCTCTGTAGAACTTCCTATGATGAGAAGAATCATGAGATAGCACATATGATGATGACCCAGTGATGATCCAGATCGAGCTATGATTCATATCCTATTATGATGTCTACGAGATGATCCAGATCAAGTGATCATTCAAATCCAGCAGTGATGATCCAGATCGAGCTATGATCCAGATCCAGTGATGATGACCCAGTGGTGATCCAGATCAAGTAATGATCCAGATCCAGTGATGGTGATCCAGATCGAGTGACGATCCAGATCCAGTGATGATCCAAAATCAATTATGATCCAGTGATGACGATCCAGATCGAGCAATGATCTAGATCCAGATGAAGATGACTTGAAGATGAAGATGACAAGAACTTGACGATGACCCAGATGATACAGAGAAGAATACTTGTGCTGAAAATTGTGTCGAGATAATACTTTCCTAGTTAAGAGGGAGTGTTGATGTATATGTAACTTTTTAATGTATTCACTTTTATTTCTTATGTATTGTAACCCGATTCTTATTCCCAGATGTATTTTAATGTACTTGAGTCATTTCATGCCCCGATGTTTCGATCAGGAATATCTATAATGTAAACAAGTCATGTCAAGTCATTGTGGGTAACCATCCTATTGTCTAAGGGTTAAATTCCCTGCAGTTTCGGGGCACTAGGGTTATTAGACTCTCTATTTAGTACACAACTCATACACACTCAAGTGTAGCGCATAGTTGAGGAAGGAGAAGACACCAGGGCTAGATAGAAAGAAGGTTACTACTATCAGGAGATCATCTTACTATTTTGGGGTTTTACTTTTGGTGTTAATTCTATCTCTGAGGAAGTTGCGGGTTTTTCTCCATCTATGGTTTCCTTGAGGAAAAACACTATGTTCATTGTCTCTTGTGTTTTATTATTGTGCTTGTTTTTCTCTCAGTTAAAGATCCTAATGTTATACTAGCTTAATGTTAAAAATATAATAGATTATCGGTCAATGATGAGAATCATTAACGAGTGTGAAGGAGATCACCATTAATGTCAATGATTCCTAAGGTTCCCTAGTACAATTGCCTGAGTGTGAATAGATGACTTGATTTCGAACACTCAATCGAATATTTTGATCAAAGGTCAATGATGTGAACCTATGTCATAAGAGAGAGAATATATCATTAATGTATACATACCTCAAGGTACTAAGTTTTTTCTAAGACTAATTCTTGGATGATGAACTGAAGTCGACAGGAATAGCCTCGTTGGAGGACGGCCATGATGAATCCCATATCGACGACATGAAACTTGGAAAAAAATTCTGGAATTTTGAGCATGATGTAACCATAGGACTAACTCAAAGGTAACTAACAAAAAAAGTTTCAATTGCAGATGCAAACTCTCAACATAACTTTCCTTTGAACATCGGGCAGCACGACCGAAGACTTGGAAGCATCTACTTGACCAGGAATTACCAAAACATAATGCAATGGTAGACGATACATTCTTTGAAAAAATCAAAGGAGTGACATGACTCATGAAAGTGGATTGACTTGGAAGCAGGCTGAATACCTAATTGACTGAATGAAATGCAGATAGGTGCCATGTTCAAAGGTGAGTAATAACTACCATGTATTGCAAATGAGATAGTTCCCTCCCCTTAATTTCCCCATCATGATTGATGAGTTCCTCTTTTCTCTTTTACAAGTCCAAATAGGGTAACAAACACTCCTTGTAGCTTATTCAAAGATAATTCCATTCTCATATGTTTCACGAACCTGAGAAAGGAGGGGTTCATTCCCAAAAAGGGTCTATCACTGTTTGATTTAATGAGACCATTGAAAGTTAACTCGGTATCGTTCATGTTTAGAGAGTCTGAACGAAAATGGAAGAAGACTCCAAAGGGTCCTTTTTTCATATGATTTAGTCCCTAGGGCCTGAAAAAGTATAAATTAATGCCCGAGAGAACTCTTCCAGTCATGATCAACTAGAGTATTCCTTTTTTGTAACTAGTCAATCCGAACCAAAAAAGAGATAAACTACCGTCGAAAAGACGACTCTTCAAGTACTTTTATGAGCATGAAGAAGAAATATTCACTCAACATTATTTTCCTATTTAAGGAGTCTAAAAAGAGCTTAAATAAGACTCCATTAGGGTTTATTTTAACGATGAAGGGGTTTAACGAGTTTGGAAAGAAGAGAAATTTGACTCGAAACTTTGGTACTAGGTTTAAAGAGCACGACCAAAGTATCGAAATTAGTGCTCAATGACTTTTTCTGTTTTACGAAAGTGCAAAAAAGTAAAAAAAAAATTCACTCATAACCAAATATTTTAACTTTCATCCCATACAAAAACTTTTTAAAAGACTATTAGATCTCCAAAATATTAAAAAATGAGTTTTTAATGACTATATAAAAGGGCATTTTGTTAAAAATAATTAAAAGTGATTAAAATAACAATAAAGCCCAAAAATATATCATATAAAAACCATGAAATAGTAAAAATCTCACCATTTTACTATTTACCAAGTTGGGGAGCCATTTCAGAGATAATAGTGTGCAAACTTCAGGCAGAGATTTCAGAGCCATTGACCATCTATTTTTTGATTCGTCAGTTCGAGGTAAGAGCTAAACCTATGCCCAACATTTTGATGGTTGAATTTTTTATTTCCAGTAGAATTTTTTGGGGTATTGAAGTTTTACCCTAGGGTAAAAAACACTCAGTGGGTAATGCTCTTTCCCTTTACCGGAAAGGAACTGCCCAAGAAAAAATGCGTAATACATGTTGATTTAAGTGCTTCCACAGATTTCTCCCCAAAACACAACGACCAGGCAAAAATAATGTTTTTAAATTACTTTTAATGGTTGGGTATGTATTCTAACACTTCAATAGTGATTTTTGGCAGGTCATTTCAGCAAGAATGGTGGTGTGGAAGGAACGACAAGACGAGGATGATGATGCCAAAGCTGAAGTAGATCCTAGCTCTATAGTTTCTCTACGAGGTTGTGACCTTCTGAAATTCTTCCATGTCTCGAGTATGAGGTCTCATGTGAGACTACTGGAACACATTTTATGAATGTCGAACCTAGAGCAACATAACTTTGAGGTGGGGGATCACATTCTTACAATGGAGGTAGAGGACATCTACTTCCTTATAGGTTTTTCCAAGCGCGAAGTGCCAATCTCACTGACAGATTCCTAAAGGGGAGATGTCACAACATAAGAGCTTATTGATTGCCACTATTTCTTGGGCACTTAGATGTTAGGGAAAAATATTCCCATCAAGGCAGTGATGCATTTTCCTGTTTGGATAGTACTTTTCACCATGTAGTGTGTTGCAGGGATCCAAGGGCTCATCAAGATTCCCAGGTGCATATGCTTTATGCCTTGCAGGCCATGGCACCCACGATTATCAACTAGTTTGAGACCTTACTGAGTGTATTCAAGGATTAACTTACGAAGTGTCAGCAGGGGAAATTAAAACAGTTCGGTTATGGAAGTATATTTCCATCTTTCTTTTTCGAGTGGGTACCTCACCTGATGCCGCAGGTGGCTTTCACCGAGCTGAAAGCTAGAGACCCTCGCATGTTGCGGTGGGTAGAGATCATGTCCCTCACTGGTGCTGGCAATGCCAAGGTCAAGTATGGGAGCGCTTTTTTCCATTGGTTGGAGGACCAACTCCTCATGGTTGAGGATTATGTGTATGCAAATATTGACTTCAGAGGTAGCCCTGATCTACCCTTACCAGCTAGAAGCCAGTGGGACGATATCAGTATGAAAAATGTTCAAGACATTGATTTTTTTATGCATTTTATTTTTTCTAATTCTTATGTATGATAACGAGACCTAAATTTCTTCATGTAGACGTAGGAGATGCACAACCTAAGGGTTCATCCCCAATTGAAAAGCAAGTGTGGGCCCTCTTTGTACACCATGGAGATGTTGAGTTGACCGAGTTGGAGGAAAACCTCAATTGATTGAATTTTGACATTCCAGATGCTGTTATTGATGAGCTCCCTAGGAGGTACCAAACACATACAGGTGGAGTATCAGGTCATTTCAGTCACCTACTACAGAGGGTAGCGAGAGCTATCATGTGCTATCATGAGAATCACTAGTCATTTTACATTATATGTACACTAAAACCTATCTAGCTTCAAGATATTTGATATTTTGTATATCTGAAAGCCAGTGTGCTTTAGTCGGGGTCTCGAGACCATATTTTTTGTAAAAACACTTATATATATACACAAACTTATTTACGACGGTTTATCTATGTTCAAAATGTGGAATGCAATTTATATGAGTCTTTATGTATTTTAATGTTTATTTTATGTACATTGAACCATGTTTTATTTATAAAAATTTATGTATGGGAAGTATACCAGTCCAATATATATTTAGCCAATGAGTCTGCAATAGTTTTATAAGACCTGGGAATATACCTATAAGTGATTGATTCAAATTACCTTTCTAACAGATGTACTCTTCGAAAGAGACAATGGAGTGCAGGCTTTTGGATGGAATATATGTGGTTAAAGTGAAAAACCACTGAGTGTGAGCTGATAAATACTACCAAGTGATCAATGTCCCAAGATGCAGCCTCGATCAACAAACCTATTACTACGTGATACTTGACGATGGTATTGGTGGCTAGACCTACACAAACCGCTTCTGAACTGACTAAGTCATGAGCCAGGGAATACGAAACCCAAGAAATTGAAGCAAGATTCAGAGTATGATGACAAGCACCATCTGAGCAAAACCATAAAACTCTATTTGATATGCATAACCAAAACATGGTATAAATAGAATTAACATAAACTCAAAACCATCTTGAAATACTAAAACCACACAATAGTCAATCAATGTACATATATACAAGGTACTATGACCAAAATGACTTCAAGCATAGTACCTTTTCATTTACAACCCATTGTGAGGTTTCCCAGAAGGTATCCCATTGTAATATACCAGCTCATAGGATCCTTTCTCTAAAAATTTATTTACGATAAAGGGCCCATACCACATAGATTCTTACTTCCCTTTGCAAGCTTGTCATGCTTCTGATCATAATTCAAAACCACGTCACCTTTATTAAACACACTAGGTTGAATGGATTTATCGTACTAATCCTTGACGCGTTTTTTATGTGCCTCCTTAGCCAAGGCAACATCTCTCTGATTCTCATCAAGATTTGTCAAATACAGAAATCGTTCCTCTTCGGTGGAAGTGTTTAGGAGAAGCTGAATTGTGATCTTGAGTGATAGGATTTCACATTCGATAGGCAGGACAGCTTCCAATCCATAGACCAACTGAAAAGGTGTGAAACTAGTTGTTGTTTTAACTAAATTCCTATAATCCCATAGCGCAAAAAATACAGTCAAGTGCCAGTTGGATTTATGGTCTCCAACCATTCCGCGTAGCATAGTTTTAAAAACATTGTTAATGGCCTTGAATTGACCTTTATCCTGTAGCTAACAGGGAGTTGTGTTTTCATGAAGAAAACCCAGCTTAACTCTTAACTTAGCCATCATTTGATTACAGAAATGAGATCCGTGATCGGTGACTATGGATTGCGGGACTCCAAACCTAGCTATTACATGATTGAACAAAAAAATTAAGGTCATGTGGACATTATCTACATATGTAGGCATTGCCTCAACCCATTTTGTAAAATAATCAACGGCTACGATAATGTAACCATGCCCCTCGACTGAGGTAGGCTTACAATACATAAATTCGATCCCCTATTGGATGAAAGGGCCAATGGCAATGACGGGGTGAAAAGGAGTAGGGTGGACACTCTTTTTCAGATAAAAGAATTGACAGGGTGGGCAATTTTTAACCACCTCATGACAATATTTGAAGATTGAGGGACAAACATATCCAGAGCGAAGGATTTTTTGAGTTGTATCCATCCCAGAAAGATGGTTGCCACATTCTCCAGAGTGGAAATCATTTAAAACTTGTTCATCCTCTTCATGTGTAAGACATCGTCGAGGAACCGTTCAATAACACGAAGGTATAATATCTCATTTAAAATGAGATAATATTTTGCGTGGTGATGGATGCGTCGACGATCATTAGGAGACATGTCAGGATGAAACCTTTGGGTCTTGAGATATATGATTAGATCTCCATACCACAGATCAATTGTGCTAATCAGGAACAAAAATTCATCCAAAAATGAATAATCGGGATCAGCTTCCATGAGAGCATAGGGAAGATTACACATTAACTCTATGAAAACCAAGGACTTCTTGGAAGTATCCTTAGCGAACTCAAGATCAAATTCATGTAGGATAACGATCCAATAGGAATACTTCCCCCCTAGTACTTGATGAGTCAAAATGTAATACATGGGGTTTTGGTCCACGAGAACAGTCATGGTGCAAAGTAAAATGTAGAAAAAATATCTGCACGACAATGTCCGTGGCCAAAGGCAAATTCTCCACATGTGAATAATGAGTTTAAGAGTCAAGAAGACTCTTAATTAGATAGTAAATCACATGCTCTTGGACATTGAGATATTCCTTCACTAGAACCATACCAATGGTACTAGTGGAGGCAACAACATATAGCATAAAGTAGTTCGAATAATTTGGGGGGTGTAAAATCGGTGAATGTGTCAGAGCATGCTTCAAATTATCAAAAGCTTGTTGGGCCTATTCATCCCAAAAGAATGGGGTTTTGTTCTTAAGGAGATGCATATAACCATGTATTTTTTCGGCAAAGTTGCACACAAACCAACGAAGAAGGTTTTCCTTCCCTTGCAAACTTTGGAGTTCAGTGATATTAGTCGAGGAGGGGAAGGCCAAGATAGTATCTATTTTCAAAGGATCTATCTGGATGTCATATTTGGAAACCACAAACCCAAGAAGATGTTCAGTATCAACACAAACGACACACTTGTGGGGATTCATCTGAATATTATAGTGATGGAAACAAAGAAAAATGTCCCTAAGGTAGCTTGGGTGGTCCTCACGCTGCTACGAATGAGTAGGGAGGTCTTCCAGATAGGGTTCCACAACATGTTTAATATTGTGAAAAGTGTAGGACATGGCGTGGAGGAATGTAGCTCCGACATTTTTTAAGCCAAAGGGTAACTTTCGATAGGAAAAGGTTCCCCATAGGAAAATGAATATCGCCTTATGCTGGTCGACGGGTAGAATCTCTATCTGATTATAGCCAAAAAATCCATCCATGAATGAAAAGATGATGTTCTTGATTCAGTTATCGATGATTTGATTGATTTGTGGAGTAGGAAAGTTGTCCTTGGGACAAGCCCTATTCAAATCTCAAAAATCGATACAAAACCTAATAGTGCCTTGTGTCTTAGATACAGGGACAATATTAGACACCCACTCAATTAGCGGTACGAGATAAATAAAACCTACTTTTAGAAGTTTCTCAACCTTGGATTTTATTGCCTCAACCTTCCTAGGATGGACTTGACGCAGTTTTTGTCGGACTAGTCTTACCATGGTATAGGTATTAATTTCATGTACGATGATGGATGGATCAATACTAGGCATCTCTTCGTATGTCCAAGCAAAAACATCTCATAACTCTTTGAAAAGAGTGCTATATTGTTCGGTTTCTTTAGTTGAATAGTTATGGCCTAAATGAACGTGTTCAACGGTTCCGGGATTCACCGATATGTCAATGGTAGTTGTCTGAGTAATGTTACAAATGTTTCCTTTAGATTCAGTGCCTTGTAACAATATAGGAGTCTGAGAATTTTTGACAATATCAAAACTAATTAGAGCAACAAAATCAGGATCTATTGAATTGGAATTGGGGAGGAAAGAGGATCTATGGTGATGATCCTCCCATACAGGTTCATCTACACTCATTATTTCCATAATGGAATCATCCGATGGGAAATTTTGTGAGAGATAATCTATGCTGGGGAGAGGGGAATCAATCCAATAGGGTAGGTGGTAATGATCCGATTCCACTAGATGATGGTTGTCATAGTGTGTATCGAAAAAAGACTTAATAGCATTGTAGAGAACTTCGTGCGGTCCTAGAGAAGATGTATCAACAACTTCTTTTCCTTTGGAACTATGGCTAGTTGTGGAGATCATGTTTACAGTTTCCACTTCCGTACTAGGAGGGGTCAAGGGAAACACACACATAAGTGTTGAATCCTTTAACATTCCTACCGCAACCAATTGATAAGGTGACAAGGATTTCCCTAGCATAGGAATATTATTTGAAATGGGGGCAGTAACATCTAGTGAACAAAAATCGATTTGATCGATGGTCACAATATTCCCCAAATGAGGGAATTGGAGAGTACAAAAAAATGTCAAAGAGACAGTCGTCATAGCATAGAACCAATTCCTCCACAATAGAATATTGTAATCCAAGGGGGCATCGACTACCTCCACTTGAATGGAAACAGTCTTTCCCCCAAGCTTGAATGAAAGGGCCGATAACAAACCATGAGGTTGGAAACCTCATTCGTCAAAATATTTTAAACTTGTGGATGACTTCGTAAGTTTTGGAGAACAAATGTCTCTCCAGCAAGACATAGACAATACCAAGGTGGAAGCTCCTTCATCGAAAACGGTCCTATCGACCTTCCTCCATACTACTTTGGTCGTGATTTGAAACATGAGTTGGTGGGGTAATTGGGACTTGTAATTCTCCACTTTAAAATGAATCAAATTAGTTCTATTTGGGTATACGGCCCCAAAGGCTTTCAACAAGTTTTTGTGTTGCATAGGAAAACTTTGCAGTACCTCCATGGTAGACATCACAGAACGTGCTTAAGCTAAATATTCAACAACATTGTAGAATTGTGTGGCTTGAGCATTTGGACTGAAAATATATTTCCTAAGAGTACTCTTAGGTGGGAACAAAATTAAGTTGATGTTAGGTTTCTTAATAGTAAGAGGAACATTAGACGGAAGAGGAGGAGAAGTACTGGTAGAAGGAGATTTCTTAGAAGAAGCACTTTCGTCCTTCTTTTCTACGGGTTTCTCATATGACTAACTACAAGTATTGAAGTTAACAGTTTATGCGGACATCATTCAAATTTCTTCAGTAAAATTAGAGGTTCCCTACAAAGACATATGATCAATCAACTATTGTTGAGACGGAAAAGGACCACTAAGCACCATTGGTGTGGGGTTACTTTTCAGAAATTTATTAATCTCTTAATGATGATGACACTCCTTCATGAAGTGATCACCACCACACAGTAGCAATGGATACTTAGCTTTACTTTTACCTTTATTATCATTTTCTGAGGTCATAGTATTGGGATTTTCTTGTTGGTTTCTATATTTTTTTCCCTTATGTTTTCCTTTCTTATTATTATCAGGTGTCTGCATACTTTGAATAGCATTCAACTTGGAGTAAACTGTATGATCATAAGGAGAAGTAGTATAAATACTCTATTGCTTCATAGGTGTTACTGTCGATGGGGGATGGATTGAACCTACAACCCCATCAACGGGATTTTCTGTAGGTGGCTTAGTAGGCTCCGTACTGGGACGAGGATCCTAAGGAATCAGATCGCACAATGTTCTAGATTGGGAATAAACCAAATACATATACTGATGTTGGCTGATGGCCTTCTCTTTAGTGATAGCACCACCCATAGACACATCATGGGAGAAGGGAGGAAACAAGGATTTCATAAACCAATCAACCAATAATTGGTCTAGGATAGGATTTTAATAATCCTTCTTCATCTCCTCCACTAATGAATATGATTCGATATATGTGTGGAAGTGTTCTGATGAAGTGATGTCAAAATATCTGTACCAGTTTCATAACCGATGGGTAGTTGGAAATGAGTAAGAAAAATTGTTCCCAATGAGTTAAAGTCGACAAACGAATGTTTCAGAAGTTTAATGTACCACTTGGCATCCATACCAATCAAATTTTGTTGGAAGATCCTCAAATGGACTAAATCATCCATTAAGAAGTTAGAAGAACACCATAGATGGAATGGCATAACTTGATTCTTTGGATCCTCTCCCTAATTCCCATCAAACTTTAGAATGTCCAATGGTAACTTAACTAGAATTACGGGCCATGAAGGGTTGTGTTGGATGGGATCACTAATAAACTTGGATAAATCAGGAAAGTCCAAGGTTGCTAGAAACATAATTCTTTAATTACGCTGAAAATACTGGTAATATTGATATGGCATCGGTATACTAGAAGGATCTTAAGACAATTGATAGATTGGCTGTTGTGGTGATGGATTTTCACATGATCCTCCCAAAGATATGCTAGATAGTGGTGGGACCCTAGGAGGAGGGCCTCCTCAAGGTAGAGGGGGTCCTCCATAAGGTGGTCCTCTAAGTGGTGGTCCCCCAGAAGGTGTTCCTATAGGTGGTGGGCCCCAAAAAAGTGGTCCCCTAGGTGATGGACCCCTAAAAGGTGGTCCTCTAGGAAGTGGACCTCCCGATGGTGGTCCTCCAGGTGATGGTCCTCATGAAGGTGTACCTCCACAAAGTGGGCCTACAAAAGGTGGGCCTCCGCCAAGAGTTCCTCCAAAAGGTAGACCACCAAAAGGTGGATCTCCGTAACCTCCAGCGTTATTCATAGGTGTTCCTCTAGATATAGGCATATATGACTAATTTGGTTTCCCTCATGGTGTAAACATGTTTTCTAGGTAAGACATTCTAGGATAGACAACCCCTGAAGATGTAGGTTGATAATTGACATTACTTACAGGTGGTTTGTTTCCTCGGTAAGTATAACCCTAAGAATTTTGATTGACTACAATTTGTACCCCTAAGGGTTTCACTGTAGTAGAAGTGTGAATAATTGTGTTGAAATTTGTGGAAGGAACTACTACTGCTATTTGTCCTACAGTAGGGGTTTTCCTTGCACTGGAAGTGACTCCACTAACTGATGAATCAACTTTGACTGGGGGTTTCCCCTGAGCGATAGAAGATATAGGAGTACTACAGGGAGACCCAGGGTTTGTTGCTGTAGGATTAGAGTTGGAGGGTAGACCTAGATCATGAACTGTTGACCCTTGAGCTGGTAATTTTATACTAGGAGCTACTTGAGATGATGAAAGTGGGAAATATCCAAGAGGACCTATTTCCAAAAGACAAGGAAAAAGAGAAAACTTGGTTTTTCAATGAGGAAGAGGCCAAGCAGTCATGTTCACAAGGTTCTCTTGAAAGTTACGCAAATGTTCAATTGATGGTTGAACCCTTCTAAAAATTTCCTCATTCGATGGACAGTTGACAAAGGATGGTCTAGTCACCCAATATTCATAAATAGTTTGACCCAAATAGGTTCTCCAAAAAGGAGCATTAGGGCCAAATTTTGCCCCCCCTGGCATCATCGGATAGGTGATCGAAGACCCAATTTGACGAACCAACATAACCATCCCTTGGAAAATCAAAGTTGGTACAGTTGTAGGAGGTTGTTCGACCAATGGATTATTATACATAGTGAATTCTTCCACAAATCGATTCCCTTCCACATGAGAATCTCCTGTGGCACCTTGGTCTATGGCTTCCATTTGGGTTTCTCCTACAATAGGAGGTGAGTCAGGTGGTAAGCCTTGAACTCTCTAAGATTATCTCAAAGGTAACTCATCTTGACTGTCAGTCACTAAAAACCTAACCTAGGGTTTAAAAATAAAAACACACACAAAAACCACTCCTATGCAAGCTAAAGGTCACAAGCAAACCTAGGTGATATTAGTTTCAAAAAAATTCCAACAATGTTTAATATTAGTTTTTTAATGAAGGTGACATAGCCAGAAGAATGATCTTGATGATTTAAATTTCCCTGCACATCCATCTAACCATATCCAATGTTCATTCATTACAACTCCATGTTTTTTCAATGAACCATAAATAAGATCAAAACAATGGTGTACATAATGTGTATCATGTGTGCAGTCATCACTGATATAGAAATGATATTCCTTAATCACATGTCGATTGTCATTCGTGCTTTCTACATCATCAACATTTTGTTGAGCATGTATATATAGAACATGGACAAATATAGAAACTTGGTCATAATGATAATATTCACTCTGTATTTCTTTTTGTGCTTCAAATGTG
This sequence comes from Pseudotsuga menziesii, assembly GCA_001517045.1. Taxonomy (NCBI): domain Eukaryota; kingdom Viridiplantae; phylum Streptophyta; class Pinopsida; order Pinales; family Pinaceae; genus Pseudotsuga; species Pseudotsuga menziesii. Next base: position 238,351 of record LPNX010039597.1, on the reverse strand, counting down.
TAATTCTCTGCGAAATCAACCACAAAAAAAATAGTCCTCTGTGGAAAAACATCACGTGGTTGTTTGAATTGTATGTCTTTCCATTGTGCTCTATGTGAATGTTTGATGTATTTATAAATTTCTTTTTCAAACTTCTTCAAAAACTCTGTAACACTAATTTTATCTTTTTGTAAATCTATCCTTTTCGAAAGAGCATTTGAAGAACTTGTAGAATTGTTGGAATAAGTGACTTATTCATATCTTTTCCATTCAACTATAATATTTGACAATGACTAGTCTTTAATATCAATAGGATATTTATGGTGGAATAAAGCTAGATTTCCACAATGATCACATTTCTTTCCACCGACACATCTTTTGTTGTAAAAAATCTCGTGACTATCTCTTTCACATAGAATTTCAGATATAAAAGCATGAATTATGGAAGGAGGTGAATTCAACCAAAATGGTTTACCAAACCAAAAGAATGTGTCATAATATCATTCAAACTCAACGTGATAGCGACAACAACATGTGTCATGAATAGTGATAGGTCTAACATACCATGGCTTCTGTTGTACAAATGTATTGATTGACAAATTCAATTCGTTGTGTTCATCTTTGAATTTATTGAACAATTGTATTTGAGTCATCTCCAATATATGTTTTGGATGGATTTCATACTGATTTTGAGATATTCTGCATTGCATCACATCCCTTGCATTTGGTGAAACACAAAAATTTTCCACCCAATATTCATGCATCATAACTTTAACACTTTCACCGACCCTATCTTTATAGGGTTGTCTACAAATAATTGCCCAACAAGCAAGCTCATCATTTTCATATATTTGTAATCGAAATTTGTTATATTTGTATAATATTTTCCGCGAAGTTCCGATAACGTTTGCAATATGTGTTGTCAAACGTTTTTGTCCAGTACGAGATGAAATAATTGTTGTTTGTATTATTCTACGTGCAACACTAGTATCTTTCTTTCTGGATTTTCCAATGGTTTTTATTGCATTAGCTATATTTTCAAACACATCTTGCTTCACCTTTGAATCTTTTGTCTTCTTTTGAATACCCAATAATGATCAAGCTTCCTTCAACTTCTTGGAGACTAACAAACACCTCAAAATTTGAGCTTGTGTTGCCACTAATTCTTTTTCCATAAATTGTTCATGCATCTTTTTCAGCACGATATCGTACAATATGGTAAGGTTTCCTGTTTCCGAATTTTTCTTTATCAACATTTTGTAACATGTCGTCATCAATGATAAAGCCACCTATGAATCATAAAAATATGACTCATAATTATAATTATAATTACATGGTTTAAAATATTTTAATAACCAATATATATATATATATATATAACCTCTATTGGAATGAATAGTTGCATCATTTTTTTATTCTTCATTGTCTTCAACATGTTCAACATTTGTATCTGCATTTGGAAATTATATTCAAAAACACAATCATTTTACAAAAACCAATTACTGCATTTTAAACAAATTTACAATTTTTGTGCATACCTGGTTCAATTTCTTCTTGAGGTTGATTTTGAACATTCATATCATCCAAAATTTGATCCAAGTCTCTGGTTATATCATCATTTCTAATTACATCATCATTAGCGATGTCTTCAATATTTGTATTCTTTTGTTTCTTTTTTTCACGGTATTTGAGTTTTTGATTCTCATTATGTAAGGCATCATCTCGAGTGTGATCGGATTTTCTCTTTCGCGGTTTTTTGTTGCCCATGATTATTCAATGTATACTTTCACCTTAGAGTAAATTTCCCTCGAGAGAATCTTAGTCATCAAAGAAAAAAATTCACCTTAGAAAATAAAATAAAAGTAAAAGTCATCCACCTCAAACAATATGACTACAAAAAGTAGTGATAATGCCTACAAGGAAGGTTATCAAAAAAATTTCACATTTCTAGGCCATGTGAATTACAGAAAAGTTACAATTTATTTAAATGTTATAAAAGTATAACTAACCAGTATAAAGTCGTGTTCACTAAATATAAATAACCAGTTAAAATGCCAAAAACTAACTACCAGAAATGGATAATTAACCAGTTTAAGACAAGGTTATAAAAATAAATATGTCCATAAAATATTGTTCAAAATATTTTTTTTTAAATGTACCATAGAAAAAATTGGTGCAGAATTTTTAAGAAACTTTGTACCAAATTTTTTTTCTAGAAACATCTTCAGTAAAGAAAAAAAGTCTCTACCTTAGAATATAATTTCTAAAAACACTTTACTATAAACATTTTACCATTAAAAAATTACAAAAAGAATCTTTACTATTAAAGATAAATAGCAGGATAGTTTCTAAGAACAATTTACCATAACAAATTTTCCAAAATAATGTTTGCTATCAAATAAAAATAACCTTCATCTTAAAACCTAAGTTTTAATAACACTTACCAGAAAAGAGCCCTCCTTCGTCTATAATTGTGTAAAATGCTGATCAAATATTGATATACAACATTCATATAAATATAAATTGAAACAGTGTTTTGAAAAAACTTAAAAATGTTTCAAGTTTATGAAATGAACCAATGTTTCGAAAAAACGTTTCAAATTTTTTTCCAGCGGGAAGAAAAAAATCAATAGGGATTTTCAGCCAAACTATTTTCCATCCGCTAAAACTAAATTTCGGCCAAACTGTTTTCCGTCCACTAAAACTAAATTTAGGCCGGAAAATTAGTTCGGTCGAAAACCTGTAAATTTTCAAAAATGGATTTCCATCCCATTTCTAACTGTTCTTCCAAATTCAGAGAGACTAGATCATATCAAATACTTACAATTTCTCTTCACAAATACTACCATTAGTTGCATAATTCAATCTACTTTCTATAGATGCAAATTTTGTTGAAATTGGTTTGATCCACTAATTTTATTTATTATTTTTCTTAGAAGGTGTCTGGATTTCTTCAAAATTTAATAGAATTCATTGAAATGAAAATTCAATAACTTTTTCAAGACACGATGAAAAATATTGGAAAAATCATGGACCTCAACGTTGATGTGTTTTCTTTGAAAGGGTACTTTTAGTTTTTTGGTTTTGAATTGGAAATTAGGGAAGAGGTTGTGTCTAACTAAACATGTTAGTTCTATGTTAGTTTTTTAGATTGGTCCAATTCAAAAAATTCTAATAATTATTGCATGTGGTTGTTGGATACAAACTTATACAGAGATGCTAGTACAATCTGTCTAGATCATCATAACATATTTTGATTTTAATGAAAAATAGTTGAATAATGAATTAACTGGTGTCTAAAAACATGACTATTTATCATAATTTCATTAATTAATAACATACTATCAAACACTTACAAAAATGACATATCAAATGTCAATAAGAAAATCCAAAAAATAACCGATAGAAAGCTAACACAATTCTCTACAACTTTTGATTTTACTACAAAATGAAATTCTAAATACAAATGTAATTTTTCTTTGCTTGAAGTTGACAAACTTGCAAAAACAACACTACTTTTCTCATTACCACCCGCCCCCCCAAAAATAGACACCCAGATTCATGATTTCACACACCCATAAGAATATTAATAACTTACTAAGTATAGAAATTTACATGGTCGAAAGCCTTTTTAGTCTTTCTTAAACTCACATAGTCAAAAGTCTCGCGTCTTCATTATGTTTTACCAAAATATAAATTGTTCACAGTGGAGAGTCACTTTTCCTTTTACAAAATTGACTTAGGGTAAAGACTCCATGTTAACGACTTTAAAAAGAATCAATATAACTGTAATAAAAAACAAATATCTCCTTTATAGTATCGGTTAACACAAGTCAAAGGTTCGAAACCTATAAGGTAAAATATCTATTAATAATTTAATCGTTGTCAAATTTTACAGCCGAAAGGCTTGAGATTTTTCCCAAAATGATACTACAGCTCATCAGTACAGTTTTAATAAAATATATGACCATAATAATATTAAAACTTCCTCAATTAAAAATTTAATATAGGTCAAGAGTTCAAAGCCCCTAAGGGTTAATCTTTTTCAGGAAATTTTATAGACGAAAACTATAGCAGTATAACCTAAAAAAAATTTAGCCAAGAATGGGTTGTAACCATTCAAAAACTAGTTTGGCAACCTCTAAAACATATTATCGTTTATACATAACAATTCTAAAGTTTAGAAACTGTATTAATAAGATGAGTGAAAATCAACATTTCATCGCCTTTATTGCCTTGTATTTTCTTGTTAAAGGTAAAACGTAGGAAATATCTTGCACTGAACAATAAACAAGTTTAAACAATAGACAGAGTAAATGTTAATAAAAAGTAGAAACTACATAGGGTAGCACCAAGAGAGATTTGAAACAATAATGCTAGAATAGTTTTCCATAAACCCTGTGAAAAAAATATTACAATAAATATTCTTAAGCAACTGCATTACATTTTCCCCATAGATTCCATGGTCTATAGCAAGGGGAGTTAATTTTTATAAAAGTTTTGTTTAAAAACCCTAAAAAGTTCAACACAGAGGATTTTTGAAACATCTTTCTTTTAGCTCTGTCAGTAGCACCATAGAGGCAAAACTCCATAGTAATTACCATAAGAATGAAAGCGCTTGTATAAACCTCAAATCCAGAACTAGAAATGAAAACCCTTTTCCCATCTTTTCCTTTCCTTTTCACACCTTAAACTGTCAAGGAATCATAGGGTTCCGAGGTCTTTATGTCTTACCAAAAACTTTGGTGCCACCCTCTACAGAAGCTCTCTCTTAAACCAAGTATTTTCAAGAAAAATGCAAAGGAACCACCTGCAAATAATTTTTTTGCACAAAAGTTAAATCGTGAAACTAGATAATGGCATTATAAACACTTTTGTAAACAAAACTAAAAACAGATTGAGAAACTTACCCATCTCTATGAAGGATCAAGGCTCAGAGTCGAATACTGTCATTAAATTCATCAATAGCATTGAAAAGAAGGATTGAATGGTCATTGGAAGACAATTGCTGGTAGTGCCGAGAGCTCTCGGTTCTCCCCACCAATCGTGCAACAACTTACACAGAAAATTATCATAAAACGTTAAACCATTTTGGTTTCTCGCTAGGGTTTTAACCCAAGGAATAGTTGGATGGCACTTAAAGCCTTCACATGGGCTCTTTAAACATACCATGGTCAATAGTTCATCGGGCCTTTGTTCATTTGGGGACTATGGTTTGTTGTGAAGAATGAAAATGATCAATCATTCATTGGGCCTTCCATAATGCAACCTAGGTAAGAAAAAATCTCAGTTTGATTCCAAAATCTTCAGAAAAGAAAATGTTTTCAGAATTGAAGGTATAGCCGACAACTAAATTTGGGGTTTGCATTTTAAAATCAAGGAAAAATAGTAATCAGGGCATCTAGGAGGAGTCGACCCCTGGCCCTCTTTGCATTCGAACAAGGTAAGGTTTCCAAGTTTAGTTTAACACCATTATTTTTACATTTTTCAATGATTATGACCAAGGTATTAACTGAAATGTGGGTAATGCAAGGTATGAGAAGGTCAACGAGAGTGGAAACAGGGTCACCTCCTTTTGGGCATGTTACATTAAAAGAAAAATGTGAAAATAACCTTACTCTATTTAAACATTATCCACACCAACATTTTATTGAAAAATGCTAACATTACTCCTTTGTTGATATGGATGTACCCTCTAACATGGATGTCTTTGGTTTTGATCAATGGTGCACTAACACTTGAATTGGTAAGGCTTAAGTAGTTTAGATTGCAAATAATCTTCGTTGGGTTGAAGACTATGTGAGAAGTGGGTATCTCGCCACTCTTATGAAGATAAATTGGAATGTAAATTTGTTCTTTATGGGTCTACAATATTTGCAACAATGGAATTGCAGCCTCTCTATTTCCAACGTTGTTGTCTTTTTTTTGTATGTATATGTTATGATTTTATTGAATAGTGGATTCTATATTAATGGACTTACAACCACTCATGGTTCATGTGGAAGTACACTTGAGACTTATACCCCTTTATAATATTTGAATAATTTAATAAGACCCCCTTGGGTCTTTACTAGCTTATAGTTGGAGCTTCTTTGTTTAACATGTTGACACTGGCATAAAATCGAAAGTACTTATTGTGATTTTCATAAAGCAATGGATGTCATTTTAATTGTCTTACTGCCACGTATTAGTTCTTGCATGGTTTATGTTTATAAATATCTTGTGTTTTTTATTCTATTGAGTCAATTCATTTTAAATAAAGTTAATATCCTCGAGGTTTAGATAGTTATAATTAAATACTGTATATTTGAATTTTAAGGTTGTATTAAATTTTTTATTATTTAAATATTGCTAGATATGTTGGTGTATTTATTCATTAGATTTGTAAGCGATGGTAAAAGATAGATAACGATTCTAGAACACGATTTTGATATTAATGATTAGTTTACCGATTGATTAATGGTTAGATCCAGGTTTATGGTTTTACTGTATTAATACAGATATCGATCTGCGTTTGGATGGTTTTGAGAATAGATGATATGTCTTCTTTTTAGATTTATTTATGTATTACTAAAGTAATTTTGTGGCTTATAGATTTGTTTCTATAACGAAAGGAAGACTCCTCTGAGCTCTTACTCTATTTTAAAAACATCAATCAACTTTTTATTGTTTAAATATTGGAAATTTCTTTCTGTAAATAAGTATTTTAGCCTAATAGATCTAGGGAACCTATCATAGCTAAGGATCGTTGAAATGATTCTAGTTTGATATAGCACTTTAAATTGATACAGTTTATAAAAATAATGAGACTCGGTCTAGCTCTGTAGGAATTCATCGACTTCGAAGAAAATATTAGTAGAAATAAATCGATTTAAAATACTGTAATAGTATGTTTGCAAGCATGAATTAGAACATTTAATCAAATCTAGTATAACACTTCATTTGTATATGGAACTTTGATTTGAGAATGGAATCCCAAACCGAGTTTTGTTATAAAAACATAAGTTCTACGACTGCTAATTAAGATCATTTTTACATTACATCATAACAAAAAATAGGGAGGAAAATAAGAACAAATCCATAGTACCCTTTCTATAAAAATGTAAATATGATTCATAATTAACTTGAATTTTTACTTTCAACAAATCTAGAACAGATAAGAAGTACAATAGGGAACCTTCAACCAATGTTGAGAAAATAGAACTGAAATAGTTGTTCCTCCCAACCAACTCCTAGAGCAGTCAAGTGTCACTTGCTCCAGAACCCTCAATCCTATTTGTTGAACCACAAGGACAAAATTTAATCAATGTGCCATCTCTTTTCTTACCAGATCAATTCCCCCTCAACTTCTAGCCTCCTGCTTGCTAAATGGAAATACTATTATATAGTATTTTTCCTAGGACTTGGTCATTTATGTATATCCTTCTCTTTAGCACTTCACAAGTATTTTGACCTGATTTTGGAGAGGATGCATTTTGCATGTTGATTTCTCACTTCATAGCTTTCGCCACTATTAATTCTTGCACATGATCTAGGAACTAGGAATCAAAATCATCAAAGAATAATTAACAAATACTCATGAATTGGAAAATAATCAGAACCAAAATAGGTTTCCTCTCTGTATATTTTATAAACAATAATGGGTTACAATTTCCATGCATATCAATGGCTTAACTCCATGAAGAATTCGAATACCTAAGGGACAATTCGAATTCAATGAGTGAGTCTAGCTTAACTAACTCTTTGCCATGCAATCTCACTCAGTTAACCACTTGACCAAAACCCTAATTGACTCACCAAACCCTAACTGAAGTCGGAGTGCAATAAATGACTTAATCTCAACTGAAGGAGATCAAACACATGTCATAGCAAACCAATCATCAAGTGCTAGTACTGCATGACTCCAATGAACCCTGATGAGGTTAACTGAAGCTGAACTGACCATCAAAAGTTGATGGAGGTGCCTTGTTGACTCCAGTTCATTAAATAATAATAAATAATCATTAAATAATATATTTAATGAATGGAGGTGCCTTAACTGACATGTAACTAACTGGTTGAACTAAATGTAACCACCAGTTAGCAATTAGGTGCATTAATGTCACACAGATCACCCCTGGAGTGCTCCAGTTAGCCTCCTTGACTGTAGGAGAAGGATAAGTTAGCCTCCTTGACTGTAGGTAGGCATGGGAGTGATTGGGATGATGGTAATTAATGCTCCACTGATATCAATTAAACTTAGGATAGTGGTTTAACTAGGCCAATTTGACCGAAAGAGTGAGTATGATGGTAAATGTCTCCAACACCCCCCCTTAAGCTATACTCAGGAAGAGTTAGAAAACATAGATGCATAAAATGCTAGGGCCCTGGAAACAAAGGCCATAGGTCACCCTGTACAATAAATAAACTGAAACAATGCTCAAAACAAACTAAGTGAGGAAAAGAGGGAAAACCCAGTGGGAAAAAAAAACCCCCCTCAAGCTGAACACTGAAAGTAGTCTGGATCACCCTGATGAACTCACCCCCAATAGTGAACGGAGGTAAGTGAACTTATTTTCTGAAAATATCTTGGTGAAGATGTCTGCAATATGCTCATCAGTTGGGTAGTATTGCAGAATGATGGTCCTGTTATGCACTAGCTCCCTGATGTAGTGCATGTGAATCTCTACATGTTTGGTCCTCTGCCTGGTAACTGGATTCGTGGATATCTTAATAGCAATCTGTTTGTCACAAAAGAGGACAGTGGACAAAGTACTACCAAGATCAAACTCTAAAAAAATTCCTTGCAACCAAACTGCTTGGATGCAAGCATTCACTGCTCCTCGATACTCGACCTCTATTGAAGATAGTGCTATCGCAGCCTGCTCTTTTCTTGAACAGAAAATGGGGCCACCACCAAACATGAATACATATCTAGAAGTCGAATTCCGATCAATAGAATCACCCGCCCAATCGGAATCTGTGTATCCAACCAGCTCTAGCTCGGAGTCTGCAGCATAGTGAATGTCGTAGGTCCTGGTTCCCTGAATGTACTGGAGGATCCTCTTGGCTGCCTTCCAATGAATATCATGAGGCTTCTGCATGTATCTTGATATAGCATTCACTGCATAACAAATATCAGGCCTAGAATGTGTCAAGTACAACAAGCTACCAATCAGCTGTCGATAGATAGTGCAGTCCATGGGAGGTGTGCTTTTTCCTTCTTCAAGGCCGATCCCTGAAAGGAAAGGGAACGGTGTAGGCCTACATTCAGCCATGTTAAACTTGACTAACAGGTATGAAATGTATTTTGACTGAGTGATCATAATCCCATCAGAATTTTTCTCGATTTCGAGCCCCAAAAATTGTTTTAGAAGCCCCAAATCACTCATTTCAAAGGCATTATGGAGAGCAGTTTTGATGGCTAAAATGGAGGCAATTGTGCTACCTGTGATCAGTAAGTCATCAACATATAAAACAATGATAATTATATTACCATCATTCTTCTGTAAATACACCTTTGGATCTGATATACATTTCTGAAAGTTTTGCGAGAGAAGGAAGGCATCCATCTTGGAATACCACTCTCTTGGGGCCTGTTTTAACCCGTATAGTGACTTCTTTAGCTTGCAAACCAAAGATGGATCAGTGATGTAGCCCTCAAGCTGCTTCATGTATATCTCCTCATGAATATCTCCATGTAGAAAGGCTAACTTGACATCCATGTGATGCACCTCCCAGTGCTTGGATGCGAAAATAGCCAAAACAAGGCGGATGGAGTCCATTTTTGCAACCGGTGCAAAGGTCTCATAGTAGTCCACTCCTTGGACCTGAGAGAAACCTTTTTACATGATCCTTGCCTTATATTTTTAGGTGCTTCCATCAGCAGCAACCTTTTTCTGAAACACCCACTTGCATTGAACCAATTTCCTTCCTGAAGGAAGAGGAACTAGCTCCCAAGTAGTGTTTTTCTGAAGAGAATTCATCTCTTCATCCATGGCAACTTGCCATCTCGGATCCTTCTGAGCATGGTAGTAGGATTTTGGATCTGAAGTAATCATCAAATAGCAAGTTTCAGACATCAAATTATTAGAACAAGAGAGTGCAATACCTACTCTTTGGAAATCATACCGGGTTCTCCTTGGATCATCCAGATTTCCAATGTTGTCTCCTGCGGAGGAGAGTGTCTGTCGGGCCCATGTAGGAAGATGATTTTGCACTTCAGGTTCTGATTCAATATCTAATGTTTTCTGCACACTGATATCAGAAATTATAGGATCCAAATCAGGGTCATCACCCCCAATTTCATCATCCAAATATTCAGTGGAATAGGAAGGAATTTCAGCAGTTTTCTCCTCCACTAGTTCCACCTCCTGAAGAGGCTCATCGAACTTGAAACTTCTCTCGATGATGATATATTTGGTCTTGATATCCAGCAGCTTGAATCATTTAGATTCATTAGGATATCCAATAAACAGACATTCTATGCTCGGCGGTTGCAAAGCCCTTCTTTTATCAAGCGGAATTCGAGCCCATGGAGTGGACCCAAACACCCGTAGGTTCGACACATCTGGCTTGTGTCCAAAGTATGCTTAGAAAGGAGTCTTTTATTTTACTGATGAATGTGGAACCATGTTCTGAATGTATTCTACAGCATGCATGGCTTCAGCCCACAAATTTTCAGCAAGCTTCTTTGACTCCAACATACAGGTGGTCATCTCTTTGAGAGACCGGTTCTTCCTTTCTGCTGCTCCGTTCTGCTGGGGAGTGTAGGGAATTGAATGTTGGAACTGAATACCACTTTGGGAGAAAATGTACAGCAACTAATTACTAACATACTCCCCTCCATTATCATATCTCAAGATATTTATCTTAATCCCAGAGGCATTTTCGATCAAAGCCTTCAATTCAGAAAATTTCTCACATACTTCTGATTTCTTTTTGAGAAAGAAAACCCATGTATACCTTGAAAAATAATCAATAAAGGTAAGGAGGTACCTTGATCCATTCATGGATGTGACAGACATTGGACCACTTATATCAGAATGTATCAGCCCCAATATGCTTGTAGCTCGGTTTTCCTTCCCCCGATCGAACTTGTGCTCAGGGTGTTTTCCAATCACACAGCCCTTGCAGACTCCCGTGATTGCCTTGAATACCGGAAGGCCTTCAACCATGGAGTTTTTCTGTAATTGATACAAATATTTGAAATTAAGATGGCCAAAAATTTCATGCCACAGCCTACTAACCTCATTTCCATGAGTTAGCGGTGGTCTTTTCATCCGCAACAAAGTGAGAGAACTCATAGGCTTTTGCATGATGATTTGCATGGCCTTTTGCAATGAGTTTTCTGGATGCAATTTCTGTTATCTCCACATCATTTGGGATGAAAGAGACCCTTTTAGGCATTCCTGTATGTGTCATTTGATAGACACTAAGGATATTTGCTGCTAGAGATGGTACATACAAAACATTAGAAAAAAAACCATTTTCTAGATCTAAAGTACCTTGTCCTTTGGTAATGATGGTGGAGTCATCTCCCAAGTGGATGGGGATGGATTTGCTGGTCTCCAAGGATGAAAATGAGTCTTTTTCAGTGATCATGTGATTCGAATCTCCACTATCAATCAACAGTGATTTGGACTTCGAAGTGCTTTCCATGAGGGCATGACCTTTCTCATGCTGTGGTTCCCGATCTTGGTGATCTCTCCTCTGAAAGCTCTCCGGAAGATTGATGTGATTCCTCTCAAGGAGAGAGGTTGATTCATCAAGATTTTTCTTCATGCAGGCATGTTCAGGGTGAAAACCCTTCCCGCAGTAAGAACACCTAACTTTTTCTTTCCCATTGTGCCCTTTTCCTTTGTTCTTCCTTGAGCTAGAAGATTCATCATGCTGCTGATTTTCAAATATAGGCTTTGGAGTATCAAATTTAGTTTTCTGATTTTTCTGCTGCTTTCCTTTACCCTTCGTATCTTTGGGCCCCGAGACATGGAGGGCTTGATCACGAGAAGATAGGATAATCCCCATCTGGACAAGCTTGTCATGTTCATTAGTTAGGGACTCAATGAAGGAATTGAGTGTAGGCATCTTCCATCCGGGAATTGTGAGCTTCCCCGTACGGAATGTAGAAACAAAAACTGAATAATCAGCCCCGATTTTGGAGAGGATGGCTAGGATGAGATGATCATCTTCCTTCTCCACTTTTCGTTTCTTCAAGAGAAAAACAGTATGCTTGAACTTTGTAAAAAAATCATTCAGAGTCTCGAAATTGGAAGGTTGGAGAGACATGAGTTCATTTTCGAGTTGATAAAATATCATGTCATCATGCTTTCCATACAGATATTCCAATTTGTCCCATATTTGTTTTGGTGTCTTAAGATCCGTAAGATGGAAGAGAAGGTCATCGGAAATAGAGAGGCACAAGAAACTGAAGGCTTCATCCTTCTTGTTCAAGAATCTTGATTTTTCTATGGCAGATCCAGGCTTAACTTCAGTGTCCATGGTGATTCTAAAGAGTCCTTTGGAATACAGCTGAATCTACATTTTGCTTTTCCATGTGTGGAAATTGTATGGAGTCAATAGAGGTACTAAGGAGGCCATCTGGATATGCTATAGTGAATGCTTCACCTGTAGAAACCTGAAAATCAAAACAGAAAGGGAAAAATAAGGTCGGAAGGTTGGAAAACTAGCATAGTCAATCAAGCAAGCTTGATCAACAAGTTCTTTACTTGGGATATTGAGTGGTAAGCCTTGGATTCTGGTGCAATGATGGAATTTTGAGCTATTGCTCACTTCTCATGGAGAAATCTGTCAAAAATCTTGTTCTTGAGAGATTGTTCTTTGTCCCACTGTAAGCTCTGATACCATATTAATTCTTCCACATGATCTAGGAACTAGGAATCAAAACCATCAAAGAATAATTAACAAATACTCATGAATTGGAAAATAATTGGAACCAAAATAGGTTTCCTCTCTGTATATTTTATAAACAATAATGGGTTACAATTTCCATGCATAGCAATGGCTTAACTCCATGAAGAATTCAAATACCTAAGGGACAATTCGAATTCAATGAGTGCGTCTAGCTTAACTGACTGTTTGACATGCAATCTCACTCAGTTAACCACTTGACCAAAACCCTAATTGACTCACCAAACCCTAACTGAAGTTGGAGTGCAATAAATGACTTAATCTCAACTGAAGGAGATCAAACACATGTCATAGCAAACCAACCATCAAGTGCTAGTACTGCATGACTCCAATGAACCCTGATGAGGTTAACTGAAGCTGAACTAACCATCAGAAGTTGGTGGAGGCGCCTTGTTGACTCCAGTTCATTAAATAATAATAAATAATCATTAAATAATATATTTAATGAACGGAGGCGCCTTAACTGACTGTAAATGTCTGGTTGAACTGAATGTAACCACCAGTTAGCAATTAGGTGCATTAATGTCACACAGATCACCCCTGGAGTGCTCCAGTTATCCTCCTTGACTGTAGGAGAAGGCTAAGTTAGCCTCCTTGACTGTAGGTAGGCATGGGAGTGACTGGGATGATGGTAATTAATGCTCCAATGATGTCAATTAAACTTAGGATAGTGGTTTAACTAGGCCAATTTGACCGAAAGAGTGAGTATGATGGTAAATGTCTCCAACAGCCACTTGTATTTTTCCCTTATGGGCAACTAACACTCTTTCAAAAACTATTTCAATTCTATTCATTTCAGTATTTTTAATTAATAAATAAGAATAATCCATTAAATCTATTTTTTACTTTCTTGTAAAAAATATTTAAAAAATAAATTATTAATAGGAATAAAATATTTAAATAATAAAATATTTTTGACTTTCTTGTAAAAGGAATAATAATTTACTTTAATTCGTTGTGTTACAGTTGATAATAGTTGACTATGGTTAAATATTTTAGCTCGAGAGTGATTGAGGACAGAGTGATTTGTGTATAATCTACAGTTGGGTGGAACGTGGCTATTCCCTTTCCATTATGGCTCATTTTACAAAAGGTTCCATTATTGAATATTGTTTCTACAAACCTGTTTTAGATCAGAGTATGTTTGTTTATGATAATGAGGTGTTTTAATGAAATGATGAAATAGTATCTTAGATTTAATGATTCTTATGAAACTGTTAATCACACTCTCTGTTTTAAATGATTATGCTCTGTACTAAGGAAACTGGCCACTCAATTTTAAAGAGTCTCCAGCATTTGCATGTTTTCCTCTGATTTATGGGCTTAAGGTGTGTCTGTAGAAGTATGAATGTATTTTTCCATTTTGTTGCTGCAAAGGTAATTCCTTGCGTTTGCTGACGAAAGTAATGTTGAAAACAGGTTAACGCCAGTCCCTTTGTATGAAGCCTCTAGTTCAATTGTCTTATGTTTTGTCAGTTCTATAGTAAGCCAAATCGCCAAGTTAACCAATCTGGACTACAGTCCCTATAACGCTGAACAAAGAGTGGACTTCAGGTTTGCAATGAACTAGATTGCATTATAATTCCATGCCCATCTCCACAGTTAACTCACCTGCTAGTTAGATCAGTGAAATCCTTGAGGACAATCATATCTAGATCAACAGTGGACCCCAAATACCCTAACGCGGATTTTATAAAAAAATCTGTGCACACAAAGAGTTTATTAATTCATTCTTGTTGAATAAAAAAAATAGCTTAGATTCATTGATATTTCTTCGCCCAGATCATGACCATTTAAATATGTGATCCTTTTAAACCATCACACTCCATCAAGTGACTTTTGTACCTCCAACCTTTGAGCGTGATATCCAATGGGGAGAGGACACATCTTTTACGCATGTTTCCTATCACGCACCAATTTTTTTTCTTTTTCCATGCTAGTTCTCCCCGTGAAATGGCTCAGAGTCGTGGATCTTCTCTATGATCTTTCCATACCATTAATCATAAGGGTGTTTTATCCACGAGCACCTCTGGTTCTCAATGCTTATCTCAGGCGTTAGTTTCATTTAGCAGAGTCATACTCGACCATTGATCTAGTGACCTTGACAATAGATCTACCAAATTTGTACACTCATTACACTCTGCAATATTCACTAGAATTGATCACTAGAAGGATCAATTTCCCCTTCAACTCGAAGCTTATCATTTCTTTTATACGAATTAGAGTTTACCTATCAAGAACGCTTATATCCTGGTTGATGAAAAGTAAGGTTGGTGAATGGAACATGCTCTTATGCTTAAGATTTGTTTAGTTATGGAGATTATTATTGGTAGGATATGCACTTACTCTGTTTCTATTCCCTGGATCGCTTAGGTTGAATTAGTTCCTGGAAAGATGATCCTTCTCTGTCTAAATGGCTATACTATTGTGTTTGGCATTTTTGGTTGCTCAGACGGTGTAGCACGGTTCCTTTAAAGTTATACTAGGATGCTTTATGCATTTTTTTAAAGCCATCCTAAGGGACCCCTGGTAGGGAATCCAACTTACTCTCTCAGGTTTGTCTTTCCTTGCTTAGGGAAAAATTGTGTACTACTCTAAGTTCCGAAGCGGGAGAAACTGTGAAGAAGAGTTTGGTTGCTGAAGTTCTTAAGAACTCGCCAATGTACACAACCAAAACACTTAAGTTTGATATGGTTTAAGTAACTCAAATGGATTAAAGTAGGGAATCCTTTGAGTTTTGGGATTTTTCCTTAGTCGTGCCTAGGATTCATTGAGAAGCTAGTAAAAAACCCTGAGGTTGTAAGGCTTGTGGAAGCCTACAAAGTTAAGCCGTAAGAATGTTAATACTTTCATGATTTGTGATCTGCATAGTGGAAAGTGGAAAGAAAAAAGGAAAAGTGAAGTCGTAAGGATGTTAAGATTTTTGTGATCCACGATCCACATAACATAAAGTAGAGAGAGGAAAAGGAAAGCTTAATTCATAAGAACACTAAGTTTTCCACGATCCGTGATCCACAGAGTGGAAAGCGGGAAGTAGAATGGAAATTTAAGTCTTAAGAACATTAAAACTGCCGTGATCCATGATTCACATAGTGGAAAGCGGAAAGTGGAAAATAAAAGTGAAGTCTTAAGAGTGTTAAGATTTTCATGATTCATGATCCGCATAGAGGAAAGCGGAAAGTAGAAATGAAAGGCTAATATTAGAAGATTAAGTTTTTTGTGATCCACATAGCAGAAAGTGGAAAGAGGAAAGGAAAAGCGTAATGAGAAGGAGGATGTAGTTGAGCTTTGCTTTCCATGATTCATATTCCATCTACAGAAAGGTAGAATGTAGAAGGTCGAGATGCAGATAAACGACTTCATCGTTTGTCTAGTTTCTCGTTACCGCAGTTCGGAGCGGAAGGCGAAAAGGAGGAATGTGGTAGGTGCAAGTCACAAAATCAGTTCATTGCAAAAATGACCTTCTAACTGCTTAAGTGGATTCATGTACATAAATTTAACATTGTTTATTATTTTAGCTTAAGGATGATTTGTTATGAAAGGTTATAGCAAAAATTCATATGAAAGAATTTATGATCCTTAATTTATACACACACACACACACACATATATATATGCATTTTTATAGGTTATATTGGTATGTTATAGGTTTTGTGCTTGACATACATCGATAGGATGTGTCTGTCTTTCAGTCGTCTGTGACGCTTGAACTTTCAAACCATTATAAATTCTTGTAACTGAATGTAATGGATAGTCACCCAAGTGTATCAGCATTCTATATAAACATGTACTTAATTGTAACAATCAACCAACCTTCATACAGAAGAAGTATTAATAGAAATTGGTTCGAATTCTTGCATATTGTCTGTGCATGTTACGAAGAGAAATTCCTATGACTTGGGGTACCACAACAGACAGCTTAACTCCAGAAATCAATTATTTGCTATATGCAAGAGAAACCAGACAACTAACACTACAGGATCTCGATTCATACCTTATTCTGGATGGTTGGTGTAGATCTCTGTTGAGCTTTCCAACTTCAGCTTGAATTGATGAATTGCTTCCTCAACATTCAATAAACAAGACAAGCATATGATATATAATTGTGTTAGCTCTACTCTAGCATATATAATCAATAACATATAAGCATTTGAAATCATCCATGGATAAAATATTCATTCAAACACATATTACTGGACAGGAAAAGATATTTCTATTGATATAAAATCAGATATTACAATTAATACAACCTCTATCGGCACGTCTGTGAATCAGAGAAACCGAGTCCCCCACTTGGGCCTCCACCACTTCAATCCTCCATCTCTCGATAGCAAGCTCACAAGCAAAAGGTAAGCTTAGGAAGAACACAAAAGTGCTCCAACAGAAAAAGGGGATGCAGATTCAAGTACAAGTTCTGGCAACAATGGATTATAGTTCTCTTGCTTTTAATTTCTCGTATGCCTTCAATGTATCCAAAGGGTTCCTTATACAGCTCATCAATTGGGTAATGAAAGGTCAAATCCGAGTGATCTCAAGGCATATGGAAGGCCAGGAGATAAGTGAGTTAGATCCACATCAAGGAAAACTCCAAAAGAATTTGTATTTTTGCACACATCCCGATGTACACGGTTTTAGAGGTCAAACCCACGTATATACGCGATAAAGGGTTTAAAAGTCGTGTATGGCAATTTAAGCATGTTTTTAGGGATGGTCTAGGAAACATCAAAGGAACAAAAATGGTCCATAAGGTCTAAGGAGTCTACATAGGGACAGGGAATGCCATAAAAGTGTGATTCACCATGTGTGGTAAAATCAGCTATAACAGATGCCCCCTAATGTGTGAGGTCAGAGGGGTCATACGATGGCCGAAATACATTATAAGTCCATCCCAGAAATGAAGTGATGAAGAACCCAGTGGAAGAACCAGCCACCCAATCAGCACTATACAATGATACAACTCTGCATATAACTGTGAATACATATGGCAGTCCCGAATACATAAGAGTATAATGGCCATGAATAGGCATGATACAATATGACATATGTGGTCATCACCACGTACAATATACATAGATCAGAATCTCCATGATGAAGATATACAAAGGATCATGATCTCCATGAAGACTGAAGATATACAATGGATCAAGATCTCCATAATGGCTGGAAATATCTAACATCTACTGGAATCAAGTCATGAGAGATGAAATCTCATGAACAATGGCATGATCAAGGAGGTAGCATATATGAGATGCCACCAATATGGAAGGTCTTCTACAAAAATCGCTACAAGTACATGTCCTACTATGTGAATAGAGGTGTCGAGGTCAAACATAGTAGTCCATTGTTTGATTACCGGTCATTGATGTATACCATTAATAGACGCGAGATCACCCCCCAATAATGAAAATGGGAATCAAGGTACTAGAGTGCAAACTAATAAGTGTGAATAAATGTGTTGAGGTCGAACACTTGAGACAATTCGTTGATCAGGGGACATTGATGTATTCCCAAAGAATTGTCTATTGTGAGAGAATCTGCCACTGATGACTGCAAGTCTCAAGGCACTTAAAGATGACTCTAGATTCCTATCCCAGAATAGATTATCTGAAGTCGATGGGATGAAATCTGCTAGAAGGAGGGCATTAAGGAATCCCCCATCATCCAACATGAGGTACTCAGCAAAGCTGTATAATGTGGAAGGACTCGATCATAAAGTGCACAAACTAGTAACTGTACCAGGAATGGTTGACATGCAAAGTCAAGATAACTGAGGAATGGTTGACTCAGGTTTCAACTTCCTTTGAACAAGAGCATAACAACGAATGGTGACTGAATGTAGGCATCATAGACTCGATATGCAAAACTGGGACATCTCTGCAACACAGGAAGCATCGACAGAGGCTCCATAGGGACTAGAAGCTTAACCAGTCGGTGGAGATAAACTCAGATAAACAAGTACAACTCCTAAAGTCAAACTATTAACCAAACCAATGGATGTGATATATAGTGCTCTATTCAAAGGAGACACGACTCGACTGCTGCCAAAGATAACATTTTTGCTTGTCCAGCTTTTTGGTTTTTTAATTTTTTTTTGGACTTTTTCAAATATTTGAAAAGCTTGAAAAAGAATAAAATTGCTTTAAAGTTGCGGACTAGGAGGATACAAGTGTCAAATGGGCAAACAAACGAGTTCCAAGCAGTGGAACATACCTATGCTTAGTGCAAGGATACATGTGTAGGATAGCGACACTCGGGGGAAGTCCCCTCCCGGTAAGAATAGGAAATCAAGCTGCAAAGGATATGTAAAATGGCTTTGCGTGGCTAGACATGAGACAAGCTCAGGCTATATGGCTGATACTCAAAGTCAGGGAAGCTGACATAAGGCTCAATGAGACAGGAAAAGCTCATGATAATGCAATTACAACTTGACATAAGGGAGTCCCAGGGAAATGGCCAGCATAAAGTTCAAGAGGAGTATGAAGCTCTTGCTTAAGGACATGGCGGGACTAAAAGGGACTCTGGAACTAAGAGAGGAATCACAGCATGGGTACCAAATGCAAAAGGGAGCTAACTAGGACACTCATGTATAGGAAAGCTCTACCATTCACATAATATCACTTCTAACAACAACATGAAGGTTCCATGATACCATGGAATGGGTTCATACCTAAGGTTAAGATGGAATGGTCATAAGGCAATGCATAAATGCAAGAAGATGTGATATCCTAACCTATATGCAAGTTTAGACATAATACCTATGATAGGAACGAACGGGTCGAAACCTCGGAGAGAGTGTCCAAAAACTGGACCCTACATGACAACCATATTAGTCCAAAACAACCCAAAATAGTCAATAAAGAATCCAAACTATAGGATATAGGGAGGAATGATCATGAAAACTAATCCCAAAGGAAACAATGCGGTGAACAATGGGACATAAAAAGGAAAGTAAGGTGTAGACCCAACGTTCATGCATCCACTACCACCCCCATGAGGGTGACCACCGGTGTAAACACCT